>WNYA01000631.1:0-131845 GCA_019512145.1 Engystomops pustulosus
ACATAACACTGGCTGCAGAGAGCACAGAGCACAGCAGTGTGAGGTCTTATTACACATCTCTCCAGGGACAATACATAACACTGGCTGCAGAGAGCACAGAGCACAGCAGTGTGAGGTCTGATTACACATCTCTCCAGGGACAATACATAACACTGGCTGCAGCACCAGGGACAATACATAACACTGGCTGCAGAGAGCACAGAGCACAGCAGTGTGAGGTCTGATTACACATCTCTCCAGGGACAATACATAACACTGGCTGCAGAGAGCACAGCAGTGTGAGGTCTGATTACACATCTCTCCAGGGACAATACATAACAGTGTCTGCAGAGAGCACAGAGCACAGCAGTGTAAGGACACACCCACAGTGCACTTGGAGAAGCTACAATCCTGACATGTAAATCCAGATTTCACAGTTCTGCTGCTACTAAAAACATCCACAAAGGTCTGATTACAGCTGTCTCCAAGGATGATACTTAAGACTGGCTGCGGAGTGCACAGAGCACAGCAGTGAGACGACACCCCCCCTAAAGCACTTGGAGAACCTACAAACCTGGATTATAAATCCATATTTCACAATTCTGCTGCTACTGAAACATACACAAAGGTCTGATTTTACATCTTTGCAGGGACAATACATAACACTGGCTGCAGGGAGCACAGAGCACAGCAGTGTGAGGACAATACCTATTGTACAGTCTATTTGGTCACATCTGCTGACAGGTTCCCTACAGTGTAAGACTTGCTGCATTGTACACTTGGCTGATCTCTCGCTGATCCCTACAGTCAGGGCGGCTCCTGCCAGTGATGGCAGCGATGTGTGCAGCGGCGGGGTTCACCTCGTTCCTCCTCCCTGCAGTGTGTGAGAGCGCAGGATACTTGAAGGATTGTTTATTATAGTAATAAAGAACAGGCGTGCGTTCCGATAAATCACCCTGACAGCCCGCGGAGGTGAGCGAGGACTTATCATCAGCCTCATAATGTCTCGCTCCGGGAGCCGGCACCCGCCGCAATCTGTGTCACCCCCCCCCCCCCACCTTATAAATATCCCAATGTCCTCCGCGTCTGTCCCATATCTGCTGGGTGACGCGTTAACGAATCTGTTGACATGTTTACACTTTGTTTTGTAAATGCAAATGTTAATAGTAATGTAATCACCTCTCCTCAGCTGTTGTAATGTGTTTCAAAACGCAATGGAAACGCAACGTGTGACCGCGCTCTGTTTTAGTAGTCAGAAATGGTTCTGATTCTGGAGATGTTTCTGAAATGCATAGGAGAGGTCACATGACAGCTCAGATACACAGCTCAGCAGACAGTATCACACAGGATAGGATTAGATACACAGCTCAGCAGAGAGTATCACACAGAATAGGATTAGATACACAGCTCAGCAGACAGTATCACACAGGATAGGATTAGATACACAGCTCAGCAGTCAGTATCACACAGGATAGGATTAGATACACAGCTCAGCAGACAGTATCACACATGATAGGATTAGATACACAGCTCAGCAGAGAGTATCACACAGAATAGGATTAGATACACAGCTCAGCAGAGAGTATCACACAGAATAGGATTAGATACACAGCTCAGCAGAGAGTATCACACAGAATAGGATTAGATACACAGCTCAGCAGAGAGTATCACACAGAATAGGATTAGATACACAGCTCAGCAGAGAGTATCACACAGAATAGGATTAGATACACAGCTCAGACATAACACTGGCTGCAGAGAGCACAGAGCACAGCAGTGTGAGGTCTTATTACACATCTCTCCAGGGACAATACATAACACTGGCTGCAGAGAGCACAGAGCACAGCAGTGTGAGGTCTGATTACACATCTCTCCAGGGACAATACATAACACTGGCTGCAGCACCTTCTTCTCCTGGTGCATGAAGTGCATTGTCAGTGGAATAATGCGGGTTGTGGCAGGGAGTCACTAAAGATTGTGGCCTCGATATCCTGCAGTGTCGGTGTTCCCGCTCAGGTCCCCGGAGTTCACTTCTATATCCTGGGTGCCAAAGGCATTGTCCGTGTGAAATGCGCTGTGGGGGAGTCACTAAGATACTGCGCCCGCATATACTCCTGATGTGTCACTTCCCCGCTCATTTGGTCCCCGGGATGTTCACCTTCTTTCCTAGTGCATGTAAGGCATTGTCCGGGATAATGCAGCTGTGGAAGGAAGCTCACTAAGCTGGTGCAACCCGATATCCGCATGTGTCGCTTCCCCGCTCAGGTCGCATGGAGTTCACACTTATCTTCTGTGCAATGTAAGGTGACATTGTCAATGTGATAGTGTGATGGCGGGGAGTCATAAGATTGTGTGTCTGATATCCACTGCATGTGGGCGTTCCCCGCTCAGGCCCCGGAGTTGCCCTCTCTTCATGAGGTGAGTAATGCATTGTACGTTGTATAATGCGCTGTGCGGAGCAGAGTCACACTAAGATGTGTGCCCGATATCCTGCATGTTCGGCTCCCATCAGGTCCACGGGTTCACCTTCTTCTCCTGGTGCATGTACTGCATTGTCCGTGTATATGGCTGTGCGGAGAGTCACTAAGGATGTGTGCCTATATCCTGATGTGGTCGCTTCCCATTCGAGTCCGCATGGAGGATATACACAAGTCTTCTTCCTGGTGATGTAAGTGCATTGGAACCGTGGATTAAATCGCACTTGTGCGGGGAAGGGTCACTAAGATCGGTGCGCCCCGTATATCCTGATGTGTAGCGCATTCCCGCTCAGGTCCCGGAGTTCACCTCTCTTATTCCTGGTGTCATGTAAGTGCATTGTCAGCTGTAGTAATGCGCTGTGCGAGGAGTCATAAAATGGTGCACCCGATATCCTGCATGTGTGCTTCCCGTCAGGTCCCTGGAGTTTCACCTTTATCTTCCTGGGCATGAAGGCATGTCCAATGGATAATGCGATCGTTGGGGAGTCACTTAAGATCATTGCACCCGATATTGACATGGGTCGCTTCCAGATCAGGTCCCCGGAGTTCACCTTCCTTCGTCCTGGTGCATGTAAGTGCATTGTCCGTTGATAGTCTGTGGCGGGCAGTCACTAAGATCCTGCGCACCGATACCTGCATTGTGTCGGCTTTCACGACTCAGGTCCCCGGAGTTCACTTCTTTTCTGGTGGCATAAGTGCATTGTCCGTGTATAATGCGCTGTGCGGGGAGTCACTAGATCATGAGCGCCGAGAATCCCATGTGTCGCTTCCCCGCTCAGGTCCCCGGAGTTCACCTTCTTCTTCCTGGTGCAAGTAAGTGCATTGTCTTGTGAAATAATTTTAAAGTTAATTCCTGCGCTCAGTCTGTATCTGTTCGAAGGCCCGCCCCCTGATTTCTGTCGCATGAAAGTCTGCATGTTTGCATCAAAATCTGATCATGTGCGACACAATCCCCTTCTAAATACCTGTCCCAGCGCAAATCCCAACATTTTCTAAAAACCGTCGAAAGTGCGATCTGCTTGACCCTTAGTAAATAAGCCCCATTGTCCCTGGAGACATGTGTAATCAAATTTTTTTTTAATTTTGAAATATGGATTTATATTCTCGGCTTGCAGCATCTCCAAGTGCACTGAGGGTGTTTCCTCACACTGCTGTGCTCCTGGGTCGCTATCGTAAGCTGCCCAAAATCTCCTCCCCTCTACTTTGAGTGGCTGCTGCAGACTTAAATCTGAAGGCTGTTACACCCATTCCCTGGAGCAAAGATGAAGGACTGTGGAGTGCTACAAAGCTAAAAACTAAGAGCACAGCAGTGTGAGGACTCACCACTAGATCAGAAACTACTATCCAGGAATGTACATCCAGATTTCATGTCCAGATGTCCTGCTCCAAGTTAAAATACACAAAGTATGATTACACATCTCTCCAGGGACAATACATAACACTGGCTGCAGAGAGCACAGAGCACAGCAGTGTGAGGTCTGATTACACATCTCTCCAGGGGACTATACATAACACGGCTGCAGAAACAGAGACACGACAGTGTGAGGTCTGATTACACATCTCTCCAGGACATACATAACACTGGCTGCAGAGAGCACAGAACACAGCAGTGTGAGGTCTGATTACACATCTCTCCAGGGACAATACATAACACTGGCGCAGAGAGCAACAGCACAGCAGTGTGGGTCGTATACACATCTCTCCAGGGAAAAACATAACACTGGCTGCGAGAGAGCACAGAACACAGCCGTGTGAGGTCTGATTACACATCTCTCAGGGACAATACATAACACTGGCTGCAGAGAGCACAGAGCACAGCAGTGTGAGGTCTGATTACCACATCTCTCCAGGGACAATACATAACAATGGCGCAGAGAGCACCAGAACACAGCAGTGTGAGGGTTGATTACACTCTCTCCAGGGACAATAATAACACTGGCTGCAGAGAGCACAGAGCACAGCAGTGTGAGGTCTGATATACCATCTCTCCAGGGACAATGCATAACACTGGCTGCAGAGAGCACAGAGCACAGCAGTTTGAGAGTCTGATTACACATCTCTCCAGGGACCTACATAACACTGGCTGCAGAGAGCCAAGAGCACAGCAGTGTGAGGTCGATTAACATCTCTCCAGGGACAAACATAACACTGGCTGCACAGAGCACAGAGCACAGCAGAGTGAGGTCTGATTACACACTCTCCAGGGACAATACATAACACTGGCTGCAGGAGTCACAGAGCACAGCAGTGTGAGTTGATTACACATCTCCCCAGGGAAAATACATAACCACTGGCTGGACAGAGAGCACAAGAACACAGCAGATGTGAGGTCTGATTACACATCTCTCCAGGGACAATGCATACACTGGCTGCAGAGAGCACAGCAGCACAGCAGTGTGAGGTATGGTGTTACACATCTCTCCAGGGACAAACATAACAATGGCTGCAGAGAGCACAGAGCACAGCCGTGTGAGGTCTGATTACACATCTCTCCGGGACAAAAAATACAACATGGCTGCAGAGAGCAGAAACACAGGTGTGAGGTCTGATTACACACCTCCAGGGACAATGCATAACACTGGCTGCAGAGAGCACAGAGTCACAGCAGTGTGAGGTATGGTTACACATCTCTCAGGGACAATACATAAACATGGCTGCAGAGAGCACAGAGCACCGAGTGTGGGTCTGATTACAACTCTCCAGGGACAAATACATAACACTGGCTGCACCAGAGCACAGAACACAGCGTGTGTGAGGTTGATTCACATCTCAACAGGGACAATACATAGCACTGGCTGCAGAGAGCACAGGCACAGCAGTGTGAGGTCTGATACACATCTCTCCAGGACACAATGCATAACTCTGCGGAGCACAGAGCACAGCAGTGTGAGGTCTGATTACACATTCTCCGGGACAAACAAACACTGGCTGCAGAGAGCACAGAGCACAGCAATGTGAAGTTATGACTACACATCTATCCAGGGAACTAACCTAACACTGGTGCAGAGAAAGCCAGCAGTGTGAGGTCTGATTACACACTCCAGGGACAATACTAACACTGGCTGCAGAGAGCACAGAGCAAGCACGTTATGTCGGATTACCACTCCATCCCCCAGGGACACAATAATAAACACTGGCTGCAGAGAGCACAGAGCACAGCAGTGTGAGGTCTGATTTACACATCTCTCCAGGGACAATACATAACACTGGCTGCAGAGAGCACAGAGCACAGCAGTGTGAGGTCTGATTACACATCTCTCCAGGGACAGTACATACACTCGGCTGCAGAGAGCACAGAGCACAGCAGTGTGAGGTCTGATTACAATCTCTCCAGGGACACTACATAACACTGGCTGCAGGAGAGCACAGAGCACAGCAGAGTGAGGTTCTGATTACACATCTCAACAGGACAATACATAGCACTGGCTGCAGAGAGCACAGAGCACAGCAGTGTGAGGTCTGATTTTACACATCTCTCAGGGACAGTACTAACATACATAACACTGGCTGCAGAGAGCACAGAGCACAGCAGCGTGAGGTCTGATTACACATCTCTCCAATGGAAAATACATAATGTTAGCTGTAGAGAGCACAGAGCACAGCAGTGTGAGGACTCACATCAAGTCAACTTGGAGGTGCTACATTCCTGGAATATAAATCCATATTTCCCAGTCCTACTTCTACTATCAACATACACAAAGGTCTGATTACACATCTCTCCAGCTCTTGAGCATGTAAGTAGCAGCAGGATTGTTGAAAATGGTTCCAGGATCTTGGCTCCTTCCAGTTCCCTGGGGGGGGGGGGGGGGGCTTACACTGCTGTGCTCTGCATACTGAAATGCTAAGCAGCTCCCCCTGCTGCTCTGAGTAAGAGCTGTAGCAGGGTAACGTCTACATAACGCCAGCAGCTGGATGCAATCTGAAGTGAAGCATGTGATATTACCCTATAGAGGGCGCTATACTTATGTTCCTTTTGTCCTGTTATTGCCCCAGCGCTGCTCCTCTTGCTCTGTACTTAGTAATCAGATGACATCCCAGACCCCTGTGACCCCACACCTTAGCCTTAAGGGGGCGGTCCATTTGCACAGAGTGCTCTTTAATTAATGGACTCCTCTCTTTATTTGCACAGAGTGCTCTTTAATTAATGGACTCCTCTCTTTGTTCCGTCCCTCGCGTCTTATCTCTATATTTTATCCTCACGATTGCAAAAAGTCAATAGCGGAATAAAGAAATACAATCTAATTTCCCGGCGTTCGATACTTCAGAGGAGGAAAAAAATCAATTTTCAGTTTTGACAAATTATCGGCTGTGCGCTGAATGTGCTATTACTGTGGGGGGACAGCTTGCGTGGGCTCTGAGTTCTGCCATAGCCACAGGGGGCGCTGTGACTCTGACCCACCCTCTATGTACATTAGCACATAACCTTATAGGGTCAGTTACTACTTGGTGGGCACCTAGTGTATCATTAGGGTCCAAGAACTTGAAGTTGTTCCATAAATTATCCATGGGCAGAGTCACATGACTCAGAATGTGTCATTAGGGTGGACCTCTGGGAATGTATCCTCACACTGCTGTGCTCTTAGCGCTCTGCCTTGAGCCTCTCTCCGATGCAGACATTCCTCTGACAGCTGTAGTATCCAGAGGCTTTTACTGATAGCAGAGTGGGGGGGTCTGTAGAGCAGCTCAATGCACAGAGCTAAGAGCAAAGCTGTGAGAGGAGACCCCCACATTGATTGTAGGGGGACAGAGAGCAGCAATATGAACCTATGATATGAGAATATGATGGAGCACCCCAGACTGCGACAGACAACTTATCTGGAATCGATGATCGTAATAACGCAGTTCTAATCAACGCTTTACAAACCAAAAGTGAAGATTTCATCCAGTCGGGATCATCTAGAATTATTGTCTTGTATTTTCGGACAGCTTTGCCCCCCCCCCCCTTGCGCGTCTGACCAATTACACAAGTGCGGACCCTGCTCCGGGTATAACGGAGCCATTAGTTGAGAACTTCTTTCAGACATGACATGGTGTATGGCGGTAATTTGGCGATTCTTTGTTTTTCGGCTGTGACTATACAGAGCGTCCTCCCGCCTTTGTAATTAAACATGGAAGACTCGTTAATTAAGGAGCCATAGAATGGAGTAGATGCCCGCATATAAATAGCGCTTTATATGATGTTGTCTGGAATTTGATTAGATCCTATAATTATATGGCAGACACTAATTACCGTAATGACTTTCCTCACGCGGTATTAAATAGGACGGGGGGTGCGGTAAAAGCTGCGTCTATATCATTCATACATATAATTCACTGCTCTCCCGGATGGTTCAAGTATTATCCAAATTACAGGAGGATTCCTTAAGTGACACCGGCCACTGCCTGATAGACCCAATGGGGCTCATTTACTTACCCGGTCCAGTTGCGATCCTGTGGCGCGTTCTCCGACGCTGATTCGGGTCTTCTGGGATTCACTAAGGTAGTGCGCCCGATATCCAGCAGGTGTCGCTGCTGCGCTGAGGTCCGCTGGAGGTCACCTGGTTCTTCTTGGTGCATGTGAGTGCTGATCTTGCGACACATTTTGTTTTTTAAATTCCTTGGTTTTTTCCGAATCCATCGGGTTTTCCGCCGATTTCTGTCGCGTGAAAGCTGGCACGATTGCACCAAAATCTGATTGTGTGCGCCAAAAACCCGGCAGAATTTGGCGCAAAACGGAAAAAGTCAGGAAACCCGACAAAAGTGCGGCCGCGGAGCCCTTAGTAGATGAGCCCCAATGTGTGACCCAACTTGTAAGGATAGTGATGTGTTAGGGGTCTCCTTGGTTTTTACCCTTTAACCTCTGTATATGGATGTGGACTATGCTGTGGGGAGACCACCAGGTCACTACCTCTTGAAGTGGTCTTTGTGTGGGTGACATCTGGCGCAGGGCAAAGAGACACTGGTTTGGAGGTGGCAGAAAGGGGAAAATAATCGCATATATATATATGACTGAATATATATGACTGAATCCTGCATATCCATCAGTCACTATATATATATCTATATGACTGAATCCATTGTATATCTATATGCATCTGTCACAATGTATATAATATGTTCTTCCTCCTATCCCTCGGCTGCTGCGGCTCTTCTTCTCCTCCTCTGGACGCCGCTGTTTAGAGAACGCACACAATAGACTCCTCTGCAGAAGACGCTACCTGCTTATTACAGGCTTCAATCAAGGCGGCGACACATTTACCGTACACAGATGACACGCGCTGCGTATACAGAGACGCCGCCAACCTGAAATGTTTGACATCTATTGTACAGATCAATCTTTATTCGGTGCAGTATTAGTGCTATACACTGAATGGATGTTCTCTCCATCACATCAGAGCGGGTGTTATTGGGGAGGATTAGGTAACTTTCTTCCTATCCTCGGATCAGTATAATAGTCCTTATACACAGAGCGGTTATTTTAGCGAGAGTGAAGGGTCTTCATCATGTCTGAATCCCTTTGGAAGCTAAAAATCTGTAACGATTCTAATTCAGATATGATATGTTATTGTTTTGAGCACGGTATGGCGGTATTATTTATGCACAGCCTGGCATGATTAACATAGGGTCTTCACTATGGACGTTTTCATATGGCGCTATTATTTATGCACAGCATGGCATGATTACTCACCCTACTGTCCCTACTACTGGAAGACCTCTCCCTTGGACACATGCTGTAGCACTGTTGTTTGCGCACTATATCGCAGTATTATTTATGCACAGCATGGCATGATTGCCATAGGGTCTTCACTATGGACGTTTTCATATGGCGCTTGGACACATGCTGGAGCACTGTTGTTTGAGCTTGTTATGGCAGTATTATTTATGCACAGCATGGCATGATTACTATGGATATTTTATTACCCTACTGTCCCTACTACTGTAAGACCTCTCCCTTGGACATATGCTGTAGCACTATTGTTTGAGCACTACATGGCAGTATTATTTATGCACCGCATGGCATGATTACTATTGGATGTTTTCTTACCCTACCTCTCACTTGGAGACATGCTGTAGCACAATTGTTTGAGCACTATATGGCAGTATTATTTATGCACCGCATGGCATGATTACTATTGGATGTTTTCTTACCCTACCTCTCACTTGGAGACATGCAGTAGCACTATTGTTTGAGCACTACATGGCAGTATTATTTATGCACTGCATGGCATGATTACTATTGGATGTTTTCTTACCCTACCTCTCACTTGGAGACATGCTGTAGCACAATTGTTTGAGCACTATATGGCAGTATTATTTAGGTAATGCAATGTATTATTACAACTTTCTATATTTTCTTATACCAATATCCCCGCTACAGGGCAGCTTGGAACTTTTCACATTTTGTAGACACGCTGTAGCTCTATGATTTAGGTCAAGCTTAACTCTGTATTATTATTAGTCCCAAGGTCGACTAAATCAAGCTCCTCCTATTTATCAGAGCTCACATATGTAAACCAAGAATCACAGAGAATCTGCACACAGCACAAAAGTAAGTAGCAGGACTGCTGAATCACTTGATAAACATTCAGGGATTATCCACAAGGCAGTAAAAAGGTATCTTATGTAAACTAGTGGCCAAACCCTTTAATCTATGGTGACTTTTACTTTTTTTTAATGGAGTGTCCCTTGAATAAAAACACTAAAATTGGAATTTCACTTTCTCTTTTCCTAAAGTTTTCCAAGACTTCAACTCAATTTTAGGGAGAGAGATCTCCTGTAATATTTCCATAATAATCACTTTCCCCCTATTAGCACGGCTGATGACTTCCTCAGTAATTTGCCGCTCGGCTTCCCTGGGTTACATGATGATTTATAGTCTGAACAGGTTGCTGTAAGATTGACATATCTATTATCCAGCTGCTTTGCAGTCCCGGCTCGTTCCTTACAATTATTGGGTTTCAGTCCAATTGTTAACTCTTGGATTTTCCTTGTCTACGTTTACAATGTGTAGGTGGAGGCTGAGACAGTTATGTAATGGGATCTGTATGAGGGATCTGTATAAGGGATCTGTATAAGGGATCTGTATAAGGGATCTGTATAAGGGATCTGTATGAGGGGAGCTGTTACGGGATCTGTGAACGGGATCTGTATAAGGGATCTGTATAAAGGATCTGTATAAGGAATCTGTATAAGGGATCTGTATAAGGGATCTGTATAAGGGATCTGTATAAGGGATCTGTATGAGGAATCTGTATGAGGGATCTGTATAAAGGATCTGTATAAGGGATCTGTATGAGGGATCTGTATAAGGGATCTGTATGAGGGATCTGTATGAGGGATCTGTATGAGGGATCTGTATAAGGGATCTGTATAAGGGATCTGTATGAGGGATCTGTATATTAGTTGTTAAGGAGTGCTAAGAGAATTGCATGTCTGGGTCTCTATGTTCAATCAAGTTAATTTGACTCACCCTTACAAAAGTCAAAGGGCTGTTGATCCCTGCATAAAAGCCTCACATGGATCCTGTAGAAGGGACTCTCTATAGAAGGTATCTTATGAGGATCCTGTATAAGGGATCGTAAGTCCATCTTGCATTATTTTACAGCGGGGTTAACGGTCAGGATTGACATCTCCAACATATGGATCTCCAGCTGTTCAAAGTTACAAACTCCAGTATATACTCATGTCAGGAATGCGGGGGTTTAAGGTTTTCTCAGGATTAAAATATTTGCCTATAATTAGATTTATTAAAATGGGGTATACCCATACCCATGTCCCCACAATCAGCACTGATACACATACTGGGGTAGCTCAGTCCAATCAATCTGGCTGAGCTGCAATACCATACACAGCCACTATACAACATGGCACTGTGCTTGAACTAGCTCCTGTGATCTCCCCACACACTACTGGTGGTGCTGGGAGTCTGACCCAACTAATATAACCTGATGTGATACTACAGGATACACCAGGAAAAGGAAATTTAGTTTCTAGCAACTGATAGAAGGCCACAAGTTGCATGATGCATTTCTATTCTGCAGTTTGGAATATTTTGTTGCATGATGCATTTTTCTTCTATAGTTTGGAATATTTTGTACATTTTTTAGGGTTTGCCAACCATGTTGAGTTTTTAAAGATGGGATTTTTATCTTTACTATACCCAGAAGCATGGTTGTAGCTGCTACAGAGCCGAAGTATTCTGAAGTGATGCTCCCTCTGGCCTCTAAAAGTGACTAATCCATCAAAAAGTGACTCTTCTGAGTTTATAACTTTGAATGTGATTTAAATGAAATAGTAAACAGGCAAGTTTTTACATAAAAGAGGGAATTCTAGAAGGATATTCATACCCACCCAATTCGGTGTCAGTGTACTGAAAGGGAGTCTACCACATCCAATGCATAATAACTGTTGCAGATTTGTAGAGAAATGCAATATGATTTTAAAAATACTTTTATTATTTTTGTCCATTACAGGCGTTCCCTACTTAAGAGACACCCTACATGTTACAATGACACCCCCCAATCTAAGTATTTTCATAACGGCATTAAGAGAGCATGCCTCTATCCCTTCATTGTCCCTCGACATGCCTGTACCTCATCAATGATGTCCTAAGAGCTGTAATTCAAATGACCTGTGAATGTCCAATGAAGCATAGCATATCAAGCGTCTCCTCTATTCAGAGTGGGAGTCCACCACACCCCCATCATGACCGGCAGCCGTATATGGTGTGAGGCTGTATTGATGTGCTTCCTGTGCTGGGTAGCCAACGCCCCCGCAGCATGTGTGTGCATGTGGTTGGTTTTTTATGAAGGGTACAGCAGCCCACGGCACCATTTTATAGCGAACATGTGAGATCTGTGTAGCTGATGTCTGTTCTCTCACCTGTCTGCATTAGGAGGATGCAGCATGTCGCAGATGCAGTCTACACACACGGCAATGCTTTACTATCTCGTTGTTTGTACATGGGCCAGAGAGACCCAGTGGACCCAGGCCATTCCCCTCCCAAAGTAGGAATGGGTCGTCCAAATTTTCGTCATTCCCAATACACTGCTCTTAGTAAATGGTGCCCGATGGCTTCCCCCATGGATAAGGAAAACTTGGCTGGTGTAAAGTGTTGGAATGTATAATAGTTTATAGATCGTCATACAGCTCGAACCATCTTGGACTATGTATCTATGGGACACCATATGAATAACTTTCATTATATAATGGCTGTATATGGAACTAGAGTTTGCATTAACTACCACATTAACTGTTAATGGTAAGTTGGGTTCTAAATTATCAATTCACCACTTCATCCACCCTTCCGCTGGTGCGCCCGCACTGCAATGGATTCCATAGACATCAATGAGGGGACCGGTCTCCTACCTGCGCTCCATTGATTTCCATAGCGTTCCTGGGGTGTAAGATATTATCCAGCCTGTCCACAGGATCACGTTATAAAGTGTATTGTATATAACTATATGGGAGTGTTAATACACAAAAACAACACTGATTACACATCTCTCCAGGGACAATACATAACACTGGCTGCAGAGAGCACAGAGCACAGCAGTGTGAGGTGTGATTCTACACTACATAACACTGGCTGCACAGAGCACAGCAGTGTGAGGCATGATTATACACTACATAACACTGGCTGCAGAGAGCACAGAGCACAGCAGTGTGAGGTCTGCACATCTCCCCAGGGACCATACATAACACTGTGCAGACTGTATGGTCAGTGTATCTTCATGTCTTGGCTTCTGGATTGGATACACTGTAACAGACCCACAACTGTGAGAAAAATACCCTGGTGTTAGTTACATGGTAGTGACTGACATTAGAGACCTTGATATTAGTGATAACATCATAATGTATATTATCAGTCAGTCCGGTAGTTTCCATAGCTCATGCTGTGTCTTGTGGTTACTACAGGAGCGCCCCCCCCCTTATACATTGGGGGGGGGGGGTATCCTCAGGCCTAGTTCTATAGAGGGACACAGCAGGTATGTAATACACGGCTATCTAACACCTCGGCTCAGGACGTGTCCTAGATTCCCGTGTAAACGAGGTCCTGAGATTTACTTGGTGCCGCCATCTCTCCGGGCCGCGGTGCGCTCCGGCTGGGAAATCAATACATAGCACTGGCTGCAGAGAGCACAGAGCACAGCAGTGTGAGGTCTGATTACACATCTCTCCAGGGACAATACATAACACTGGCTGCAGTCTGTTTGGTCACACCCACTGACCGTATCCCTTTAAGCGGTTATGGAATGCTGATGTATGTGGAATCCTGTGCCATATGGATAATGCTGGTGATTTGTGAACCTGTGCCACTGCCTATTGCATGTCTGGATTGCAACCTAAAACTATACACTGGGAGGACTATTTAAAGGGGTCACCTGGATTATGTTGTTTATTTTTTAAATGTCAGTCTATCGGCAAATTAGCACTTTTTTAAATGTCCCTCTGAGATATCACTGATGAATCTAGTAAACTAAGCTCCACCCACTTGACCAAGGGGACTTCCTGTTTCTTCAGGAAAGTGTCACATGATCCCTGGTTGCCCTACTGATTGGCTGAGAGGCCATAGAACGAAGGGTCTTATTTGTGGCTCCACTTTTGCCTTGAATATGGTGACATGTTCCCTTTAAATATACCGACAATTATTGTTAATAAAGTTGTTTTGTACAACACACGTCATCACTGCACCCTCCACGCAGCCGGCTCTGCTACACCATATAACGGGTTATTTAATATTCACAACACATTTCTATGTTCAGTCAAGCGCAGGACGTCATCGGACTGTGCCCGGGGAAGCCATTACTATTTATTTGCTTTGTAGAAAATGTAACTTTTAATTTTGTCCTTTTTTTAAATTTTCCATAAGATGGAGGGTTTTATGTTCCTGTTTCATGGATTGTTGGCGGACGAGTAAAATGTCACATCTGATGCACTACCAGAAATAAAAAATATCCCAAATCTAACGGAATCCGGGAGTCGTCCTCTTTTGTCGTTAAAGGGGATGATGGTAATGAATGTTATAATGGAAGAGGTTGGAGCCAGTATGATCCCTGGTGGTCCCTGGTGGGGGAGAAGGAAGAACCGGCCATAGACTTGTATCTGTCACATGAGAACAGAAAGTGTCATGACCCGGCAATACTCGACCCGAGGCCCAGAGGCTGCAGAACATTTCCTGAGGACACTGCAGCTTCATGTCCCTAGGTCCAGCGGCTGAACCGATGCCACAATTTTTAGTGCGATACCTGGAGAAGTATCAAGATACTGATACTTTTAATTTCTTGAAATTATTGTATTATCTGGATTCAAGGTTCAAAGGTCAAGGGTCAAATGGGGCGTTTACATTGCGTTTAGAAACATAAGGCGAATCCCTGGGGGCGGAGCTCTGCCCAATCACCTATACGTTTACTATAAACGTATACAAACAGTAATGATCAAAGAAATCTAAAAAACATATTTAAATAACAAAAAATAACGTAGAGACCCTTTGTCTGGGGAAGCCCTGGGAGATGTAGAGACCATATATGGACAGTTCATGATATTTTCCTGATGACATGGTCCCTGCTTTGCCACTGCCTGACCCCTAAATTTATTTATGCTAATAACCAGGCAAAATCCCCCAAACATCAGGATCAGTACAGGATAAGTAATGTCATGTATGTACACAGTGACTAGCCAGCTACCGGCCAGCGCTATGGAGGACTCAGGGGTGAGACGTTCCACCAGGAGTCGTAGTAATACTGCTCCTACTCCCCCTGGGTCCAGTGTAAAGAGGCAAACCCAGAACCTGGATGTCCATGATGGTGCGGGTGACAGCGGTCCTTCCGGGGCTGGAGCCATGAAGCGGAGTGCTCACAGAGGTAAGGCTGACCATGCGGGGAGAGGCTGGGCGGTGCAGGGGCCCTGGGAGTCTTTGTCCACCTATGCCTCCCGGGTCCAGAGCCACCTCTGAGTATGAAGAGGCGACCAAGACCATCAGGAGGCTCCGGGTGGAGCTGCGATGTGCCCGCGCCAGGGCGAACACAGTGCAAAAGAAGCGCAAAATGGAGGTTAAAGGAGAAATTAATCACCTAAAAGAAGAGATGGATAAGCTGATAAAAAGAAAGACCTTTATTTGTAAGAACAGCAGACCGTTTAAGGAAAAACTGATTAATGATGACCGATTTGCTCATATGGCTGATAACAGAGAGCAAAGGCTGAAGGGGTTGCAGCCTGCGAGCCAGGTGGAGGAGGAGGATGATGATGATGATGACGAGCAGCAGTTCCCACCTGTTATCCCCAGTGCGCATGGAGAACTTTTCCTTTGGTGATGAACTCCCAGAGGAAGCCGCTGGGAAGAGCGGCCGAAGGAAGGCGAAGAATACCAGGCCAAAGCAGCAAGAAGAGGTACGTTTCATCTTTACCCCCCTCCCTGTACACCCCCCGGGCAAAGCGCAGGGTCAGCTCACTGTGCAAGCCCTGCTACCCAAACCCCCCCAGAGTTCTGCTGTGGACCCGGTGCAAAGGTGCAGGGAGATTACAGGTGTGACATCTGATGTGGCGATGGGCTCCGTCTCTGTTTGTGGTAACAGTGGGGGAGCAGGGGAGGCATCGGCTGCAAGGCCGGACAGTCAGGGCGGCTCGGACATGGCAATACCATCAAAATCCAGTGCTGTGGTGCAGCCCCCGGTGGGAGGGGGGATAGCCCGGCACTGGTGGCAGCTTCCGGTGCCTCTTCATGCTGTTGCCGCTGATCACCCAGTTGAGGGGCGGCGGCTTGAGGCGTTCAGGTAACTCAGTCGCCCACATCCCTTCATCAGCCTTTCTGGGGAGGGATCGGATCCTGATCTTCTACCGGGGGCAGCCTAAGCTGTGTCACAGGTGCGGTGACCCCACACATTTCAGCGCAAACTGCACCGTGCAGAAGTGTGCGTTGTGTGGGGGTGTCGGCCATCTCGCTGCATCCTGTACAGGGCAGATTCAGGTCTAGAATAGACAGGTTTTATTTAAAGGAGGAAGCCATTTCTTCAGCAGTGTCCGTTGTTGAGGTGGAGTTCTCCGACCACTGTTTAATTTTGTTTTCTCTGAATGTTACAGAGACCCCCCGGATGGGAAGAGGCTACTGGAAGCTCAATTCGTCTCTCCTGGAAGAAGCAGAGATAAGACAATCCTTTGAGGACTTTCTTCAGAGCCAGGTACCATTGCTGGGCCTTTGTAGCAGTAAGTCAGAGTGGTGGGAGATGCTCAAGAAAAGGGTGGCGAGATTCTTCCGCCAGCTCTCGAGCCTCAGGAGCCTGGACAGGTACCGTCTGTATCAGGGCTTGAGGAGGAAACTCGAGCATCTCGTCTCGACTGGAGGTAGTCGTGAAGACATCTCCAGAGTGAAATCCTTGCTGAAGAGGTGTCAGTACGATAGACACGCATCTTTGGTTTTTGAGAGGGATTACGGGAAATACCGCTCGCCCGACCCTTACAGGAACTGCAAGATGTCAGTGAATGGTAAAGTTGTCACAGGACTGGTTGACAGTACAGGATCCCTGAAAAGGTCCAGATCAGGGATTCTGGAGGTCGTCAGATCCTTCTACTCACACCTCTTGGGCAGGAAGGATCTAGATCGGGATGTGATGTCGGCTTTCCTGGCTGAAACTGTCCCTGAGCCAGGAGTAGACCCCTCCCTTGATATTTTGACAGAGATGATCAGTGAAGAGGAAGTCAGCCGGGCGATTGAAGGGCTTGCCCTCAAGAAATCGCCGGGTCCGGATGGCTTAACATCTGAGTTTTATAAGACCTTTAAGGACGCCTTGGTTCCCCTCTTGACTGAGGTATATAATGAGTGTCTTTCCTCGGGCGCTCTGCCGAAGTCAATGAGGAGGTCTGCCCTGATCATCCTGTCAAAGGGTAAGGACCGATCTCGTGTTGAGAACTGGCGTCCCATAGCGCTTCTCAATACGGACAGAAAGGTTTTGGCAAAGGTGCTGTTTAATCGGCTGGTGCAGTTTGCACCCCGGCTCCTTTCGGAGACCCAGCACTGCTCTGTTCCAGGCCGCAGTACATTTAGTGCTGTGCTCTGTGTTCGGGAGGCAGTGGAGCAGGGCAGGGCTGGTAACTGGAAGGGGTACTTGCTGTCCTTGGATCAGGCAAAAACGTTTGATCGGGTTAACCACGAGTACCTCTGGTCTGTCCTTCTGAGGTATGGCCTGCCGGGGGAGTTTGTCAATTGGCTGAAAGTTTTGTACGCAGGGGCAGAGAGTTTCCCGCTTGTGAACGGTTGGATTGGCCGCTCTTTTGAGGTCGGGTCTGGTGTTCGCCAGGGTTGTCCTCTGAGCCCACTTTTATACGTGTTCGCGATTGACCCATTCCTTAGGAGGGTTGATCGTGGGCCGTTGGTGGGAGTCGGAATGGATCGGGCAGCACCGGAAGCCACTCTTAGAGTGGTAGCGTATGCCGATGATGTCACCGTTTTCGTGTCCTCGGGAGGGGAGGCGCAATGGGTGATGTCAGAGGTTGACCGCTACTCAGATGCTTCTGGGTCCAAGATCAACCGGGATAAGTGTGAGAGTCTCTGGCTGGGAGAGGGGGATCCGCTTGATCTCCCGGACACTATTCCAGGGCCCCCAGGACTCCGCCAAAAGTTCTCGGCATCGAATTTGGCCAGGGGGATTACCCCATGCAAAACTGGGACGGCAGGCTTAAGATCGCCGCTCAGAGGGTGGACCAGTGGAAGGGTTGGTCTTTGACCCTCAGAGAAAGGGTTAACCTGATTAAAACTTACCTGCTCCCGTTGCTGATTTATCTGGGCAGTGTGTGCATGTTGCCGGAACCCCTCTGGACTCGAGTGTACAGTCTGTTCTTCCAGCTGTTATGGGGGAATGGGCTGAACCTAATCAAGAGGGAGGTTACTTACCGCACGAGGAGACAAGGAGGGTTGTGTATGGTCAACCCTGTGGTGTTCCTAGTGAATACCTTTCTTAAGATCAATATCGCAAACCTCTGGAAAGAGAGGGCTCCTCCGTGGGTATACTCCTGCAGGGGATGGTTTCGGCCTTTCTTCCAGGAATGGGAGACAGGAGGGCGAGTGAAGGATCTCCGTACACCGCATGGGCATCTTCCGGCTTACGCTACCCCGGTTCTGAAGGTGATTCGCCGGTGGGGTCTGGGAATGTGGGAGATCAGGACCATGTCGAGGAAAGTCCTTGACAAAAGGGTTCTGTTGACCCATTTCCAGAAGCCTCTGGCCCTCAGGGATTGCCCAAGTCGGGATCTTGGGGTGGGTTTGAGTTTATTGAATTCCATCAGGATCCCCTTGAAGTTAAAGGACGATCAATGTAGCGGGGCAGGAGGTTGATTTGTCGTTTTGGATAGAGAGGCACGGCCTGTCTGCCTTCCGAGAGCAAAGAGGCAGGGAGACATCATGGTCGCTCCCGACAACCGGGCGAGGTGCTAACCGTAGGAATGTGGTGCGTCTTCGGTGGCGTGGCAGTGATGTGTGTCCCCCTCGGGCACGGGTCACAAGTACAGACACCCAGCCTGCCAACATAGGGAGGCTTAGATACCCGGCATCACTCACAAGTTCATATGGGATTCAAAGATTGATTAGATACACAGCTCAGCAGTGCAGTTATCACACAGGTGAGATTAGATCACAGCTCAGCAGACTATCACAAGGACAGGATTAGATACACAGCCTCGCAGAGAGTATCACGCAGGGAGGGATCGATACACAGATCAGCAGTCAGTATCACACAGATAGGTTAGATACCACAGCCAGCAGACTGTATCACAAAGGACAGATTGAGTACAAAGCTCGAAGGAAGAAGTATCACACAGGAGAGATTATAACACAGCCAGCAGACAGTATCACACGGATAGGATTAGATTACACAGTCATGCAACAGTATCACAACAGGAACAGATTAGTACACGCTCACAAAAAAGTATCACACAGGAGAGGGAGCTTTATATGACACAGCTCACAGACAATATCACACAATGGATTAGATACACACTCGCAGTTATAACCACAGATAGGATTAGATACACAGCCGCAAGCAGTATAACAAAGGATGGATTAGATACAACGCCTCAGCAGACTGTATCACACAGGATGGATTAGATACACAGCTCACCAGAGAGTATCACCACAAGAGGATTAGATACACAGCTCAGCATTCATGTACCACCACAGGATAGGATTAAGATACCACGCCGGGGGGGTGGGCCAAGGGGAAACCAGACGAGCAACAGGGATAGGATTAGATACACAGCTCAGCCAGACAGTATCACACAGGATAGGATTAGATACACAGCTCAGCAGGCAGTATCACACAGGATAGGATTAGATACACAGCTCAGCAGACAGTATCACAAAGGACAGGATTAGATACACAGCTCAGCAGACTGTATCACACAGAATAGGATTAGATACACAGCTCACCAGAGAGTATCACACAGGATAGATTAGATACACAGCTCAGCAGACTGTATCACACAGGTTAGGATTAGATATTACACTCAGCAGACAGTATCACACATGATAGGATTAGATACACAACACACAGAGGTATCACACATGATAGGATTAGATACACAGCACAGAGGTATCACACATGATAGGATTAGATACACAGTCAGCAGTCAGTATCACACAGGATAGGATTAGATACACAGCTCAGCAGCACAGTATCACACAGGATAGGATTAGAATACCAGCTCAGCAGACAGTATCACACATGATGAGGATTAGATACACAGCTCAGCAGACTGTACTCACACAGGATAGGATTAGATACAAACAGCTCACCAGAGAGTATCACACAGGATAGGATTAGATACACAGCTCAGCAGTCAGTATCACACAGAAAGAGATGAGATACACAGCTCGCAGACAGTATCACACATAATAGGATTAGATACACAGTCAGCAGTCAGTTATCACACAGAGAGGATTAGATACATAGCTAAGCAGACTGTATCACAAAGGATAGGAAGTAATACACAGCTCAGCAGACAGTATCACACAGATAGGATTAGTACACAGTCAGCAGACAGTATCACACGAGAGGATTATATACACAGCTCAGCAGTATCACACATGATAGGATTAGATACACAGCTCAGCAGAGAGTATCACACAGGAGATATGATTAGATACACAGCTCAGCAGACAGTATCACACGATAGGATAGAACACTCCAGCATATCACAGCAGGATAGGATAGATTACACACTCAGCAGTCAGTACACACAGGTAGGATTAGATACAGAGCTCAGCAGTCAGTATCACACAGGATAAGGATTAAGTACAAGCTCAGCAGACACGTATCACACGATAGGATTAGATACACAGCTCGCAGACAGTATCACACAGGATAGGATTAGATACAAGCTCAGCAGTCAGTATCACACAGGAAAATTAGATCACAGTCGCAGACGTATCACACCAGGATAGGATTAGTACACCTCAGTACAGTTCACACAGGATAGATTAGATACACAGCTCAGTAGACAGTAAATCACAACAGGATAGGATTAGATACATAGTTGCAGGCATATTAGTTTTAGGGATAGAAGCAGTTAATCACAAGCCCCCTCCTGCGTTCTCTTCTATCCTGTATATCTGGGGCTCCGGGGGCGCAGCGCTTCCAATAATCTGGGGTCTCGCCTCTAACATGATCGTTACATCATGGAGTAATTAACTGAAGACTAACAATCGCTTACCTCTGCCCGAGGCCACAGCGGGCGCTGCACAAAATCAGAACAAACTGCTGATTATGACCGCGAGGTCGTCGGCCCCGGGGCCCCATATCTGTTCCAAGAAAAGGCTGAGTGACAACCAATTTACAGCCCAACTATTGCAGCATTCTGCTCAGGATTCTGGGAAAGACTGAATGACGTAGACTGTAGCCATGCTGGTTGTCGCAGACAGATGACTATAGTTTTCAGGGACTTCTTGTTCTCCACCATACTCCGGCACCATCACAGACATCACTATCTCTCACACGGCTCGCTGGGATCGCTTCCGCTCTTTCTCAATTCTCTTCCACAGTTTTCTGTGACTGTTTGGTTCTTGACAGAACTTTATCACAGAGAATTTCCAGAGTCTTTCCTATTGGGTTTAGATCAGGACCTCCGGGCTGTGCCATTTCATTGTTATGTTTTGTTGCAAGTAACAGATTACTAGTTTGCTGTGTGACACAGGAGAAATGTCTACGTGAAAAACTGCTGCTGATTGAGTTGATAAATGCAAGGAAGGATCCACGTGTTGTTGAAGAAGGTTCTGATACTTGTATTCATCTGACATGTATCTGTATGAGATCTCCTGCCCGCAGAAAACATTCCCCAAACTATGACACTTCCTCCACCTTTCACTGACTTATTTTGCACACTTGGATCAGTCTTTCCCAAGTTTGTTGATGAACATAATGGCCCATTTATGAAAAGTAGAGAGCACTATGTGCAGTTTGCCTCACTAATGTGCAAGGGGGGCTAGATTAGATTATACTGGTGCACGTTCTCATTAACCTGGTGCACCCTGCACTGCTCAGGAAGTGTGCGCCAACTTTCTAACATCAGCGTGCAACACAATTTGTTGAATCACGAGTAACAAAGTGTGCACAGTCCGACTCTTCACCGGGACGTCCCTTAGGGGTGCGAGTATTGTGGCGACACTAGAACACACACTTCATGAATAGATTGTGGCACTTCTTGTCTGTCCACACATCTGCTCCTCAGTAAAGGGGAGTTTCGCCTTGATTCTTCCTGCTATCGAGATGTTTGGTACCGCAGAGTCGGCTTCCAAATGCTCTTATACATGGAGACAATGTATGACGGAGAGATCCTTAGCTTGTTCAGTGCTGAACTGGCAATTCCTTCTGCAGTGAACAATTATCCATGGGAGATTCTCCGCATTATCCTGTTCTCTCTTACATTTGTATTTCAGGGCTGATGAGTCTTCTTGGGGAACGGAACAAACTTACAGACTTCTCTTGCTAACGGATGACAGGGTCCCCCTTTATCCTTCATATGGACAACCTGCGGCCGGGGGGTTCAGTCGCTTGGGAACAGCACAACATTTATACAGAGTCAGTGACACCTGGAAAGTTACTGCCGTTACATTGGGATTGTCACATACGAAGAAATCAGCACCAGGTGCCGGAGTAAGGACACCAATAACTCGCAGGGATCTGAAAGTGTCTGAATTTTGATCAGTGTCTTACATTGGAGGTACATTGGGGCTATGGAGAGGGCTCTCCTTACATGGTGGGCGTTTGCTGCATATTGTCCTGGCAGCGATTGTGGCTTTTTTAACCCTGGTAAATGCCCCCGGCAAAGCTTCTGGAGGCATTTGAACCCCGCCGGCACCTGGGCATGGCCATATTTAAATCTCCACCCCCTGCTTAAAAGTAGTCATCAATATCAGATCCAGGTGCGTGCAAGTGTCCATCTCATATTGATATATTTTATTAGGACAGACCATCATCGCCTGTACTGGGGTTTCTGGACCTCACATAGCAGGTTTTGAATTACATTTCATAACACTGAGTATTTAATGATTGAAAATATTCTCTATCACCCCAAAGCCTTTATCGAGTCTTGACAGTCCTGCACGGCCTCTGGGAGTCTTTGAGCCTGAAGAGCTTTCTGCTCTTTGCAATAAACTGTTCCACAGCCGTTTGTATCCATCCAAAATCCGATAAAGCTCCTTCACTTAGGCAGAGGAGGGCCTATAGAGCAGAGAGTAGAAAGCTCTTCAGTCTGATAGACAGCTCTGTCACTCCAGTAACTCCTAGAACACTCTCGTCGTACAGCATCAACAGCAGTTCCAAAGTCTTCCATAGTCGGTAGCAAATTCTATAAGTGTTGAAAATCTGTTGCAGATCCTGATCCATGATCCAAATGCTGCCCAAGGTATAATGTTATCTTCTATCCACAATCGGGTAGGGGTCTAACTGCTTGGACCTTCATGTGATTGGTCAGTGCCACAGATCCAGACAGACCGGGTGCTGTGTACTGGATGTACGGATCCAGGACAGATCAGTGTAACCTGAGGCCGTGGTAACCCGAGGCGGCTCAGTATAGGACAGCGTCGGCGGTTTTTACTTCCAGCAGCGCATTTCTTGTTTTCTTTAGATGTGAATAGAGAAAATACAATGTGGTTTAACCCTTTCGGACATAGGCTATCATACACACTGCAAAGCACTTCAAGTAGCATCCGGGGACACAGTGGGGCTCATTTATCAGGGTTTTGCGCCAGTTTTCAGACGGACTTTGCATACTTTAGGTGTAAACTTTTTCTGTGCACAGGTATTTATGAGTATTTATGAAGTGTCTGCGCCGCTATTGTGTCGCACCAACCCATGCGACAAATAAGGGTGCATTCCGGTGCTCTGTCGGACCGTGCGCCTGATTTAACAGGCAATGTCTTTCGCACGCCCTATGTTAAAGTGTCACCATAAAAAAGGAGGTGAACCTGTCAAGCCAGTGCAGGGAAAGCGCCAGATTCATGGCTTTCTGAGCGCACGATCTTAAGGAGCGTTCGCACCGACCATTATACGTGGGCAGAGGTCAGGTTGGGGTCATGGACCTTCTCCATCCAATTAGTGGCCTCCTTGGATACGTCACTTCTTCGTTTCTAGGGAATTCAGTTTTCTGTGTATCTCTCTTGTCGGAGGTCACTTATAGGACAGAGAGTTCTGTGAAACCCCAGAACTTATGAGCAGACACAGAACCCAAAACAAACGGGCAAAATATGTGTTTTTTTAGAGTCTCGCCCTGGTCTTAGACCCAGAGTGTTTTCCATATTCATGGTCACTCCTTTAGGGGGTCCCAAAGCTACTGTAGATTCCTATCAATCATCTATCAATGTTACAATGAAATAACATTCTATTGTTGGTAATACTGACGGCTTTCATCCTAATACTCCTCATCTCTCTGGTCCGACATCGGGCCAGAGTAAAATCCCTAAAGCGAGAGATAACGGTTTTTCGCGTCTCGTCTAAGCCAAGGAAGGAAACTAAGAGGGTCTGGAAGGAGATTAACATTAGTTCTCTCTGAAAAGTTTGGATCTTGGGATGAATAAAGGCAGAAGCCTCCGAGTGGGGAGGAGGAGGAGGCGGAGGGGGGATCCACATAACTCCTGTCCCTGCTCAAGCTTTATAAACTATTAAAGTTCAATCGGGGGAGGGGAAAGGAAGACATTCATGATGGCCGCCGTCTGGATGGATCGTCTGTCCACAGGCAAAACAATTCAGATCACGTTTTAATGAGAGGTCAACAAATACTAGACATAATGTGTATGTGGTTGGAGCCGGACCTCAGATATCACCGTATTTGTGTAATAAACTAGCGATACATCCTCCACTGATGATGAACAAACAGACATGGATTGGCTAGAAGAAGTATATGGGCTGAATCACTTGGTGAATTGAAATTGTTGCTAAGATTTCTGCTGGTAGAGGGGAAGGAAGAGCTGCTTCATTGCTAGTCTGGACACAGACAGTTTTAAAGACACTAAAAAAATGTTTTATAAACCATAAGAAAATAGAAGGAACCTGAAAGAGGGCCAATTCTCGGGGTCTGAATTTCAATGTCGGTGGTTCCCACAGGAGATAAGCGGCAGCAGAGGTGTCTACGGCAGATGACAGCTATGTGAAGTATATGGCCACCTTACACTGGTGTTCAATGTATGACGTGGAGGCGCATTGCTCCAATGCTTCAACCAAGAGCAGAAAGGCATGATGGGAAGAGAACAGGGCTTTATTCACACAATAGGTGAAAACGTGTCTGATCACGCGGGTCCCAGTGTGGGAATGGGGCACTGGAATGTCCCCTCTGCTGCCCCTAGGACCTCTGGGATTGGCTCATTCTGAAATTCCTTATAAATCAATAGGATGCACATGTGATTGTATGGGACTTTGGCCCGTGGCTTACAGACGAGTTGAGGTCCTGGATACTACAGGGCAGATCAGGGGACCCCTCAAGTGATCAGACCTTTATCCTCTATCCAGTATAGAAGGGAAAAAAATCGGATTCTTTCATTAATAACATTGTCCCCTATAGAAGGAGAGACACCCCTGGTTTTCTGATTGCAGTGCCCCGTCTATGGATCCCACATTGTACACTAAACACAGTGAAGGACCAGGACTCCCAGCATCAGAGTCATCTACAACACCAGGGGTCTCTGTCCAGCATGGGACCGAATTCCCACCGTGCCAGGGACTTACAGCCATAGATGACCATGGTCATGGGGTACAGCCTGGTGATACAGGACTGACAGTATTGCACAGCAGAAGTTTCAAATAGGCCTAGTGGAGAATATTGGTGAAGAAGTGGATAGGTCGGGTCTGGCTACTGGGACCCTGGTCCTCACGTCCTCCCCGAGCTTCTAGATGTGAACTATGGGATTATAAATGAAACAGCATCAAACCAATCCAGTGATGTTGGGGTCTCGGCAGTCAGACCCCAGAGATCCAGTATGTAGCCCACTATCCGGGAATGATAATGACTACATACCAGGAGACCCTTTAATTGACCACAGTGTATGGTGGTCTCAGCACTCAGACCCCCAGGGATCCAGTATGTATCCCCTATCCAGTGTATGGTGGTCCCCAGGGATCCAGTATGTTATCCCCCACAGTGTATGGGTGGTCCCAGAGATCCGTGTGTATCCCCCTATTCAATGTGGGTGGTCCCCATGGACCTAGTTATGTTATCCCCCTATCCAGTGTATGGTGGTCCCAGGGATCTAGTATGTATCCCCTATCAGTGTATGTGGTCCCCAGGGATCTAGTATGTATCCCCTATCCAGTGTATGGTGGTCCCCAGGGATCTAGTCTGTATCCCCCTATCCAGTGTATGGTGGTCTCAGTAGGCACAGGCTCTGCACTGAGCTCCCACTTGTTATATTCATTGTCCTTGTGAGTTAAGTAGATTTTTATTGCATCTTTTTTATTAACAGGTTTAGTAGGAATAAAAATTCAGAGGAAGTTGTATTCTCTGCCCAACTACTGATTGTGGCTGAGATATTATCTATGGTTGGGAGTGTACGACGGCGCAACGGATAAGTGACCGCAACTTCTTCACTTTAAGATAATGAATACAGAGCAAGCATTGTGGGAAGTGCTGGGTACCAGCAGTAGTCCATGAGCTCACATCATTACGCGGTTCCGTACTCGATCATCAGGCGGGGGTCAGTGACCTCCAGACTATATACAGTATATATATTTAAAGGGTATGGGGTCCATATGAGATCAAGAAGGTCTGAGTAGACAGAACAATATAAAACTGCTTTGGATGCGATAGAGAACACAAAAAGACACTATAGCAGGCAAAACAGTCGGGGTGCAAAGTAATCCCCTAAAAATGATCTTCTCGATTGTCTATTGTCTAAAAGTTTACAAAGTTACTGCTAAAGTAGCTCAGTTGGATCCAATGAATTTCCTTTCATCAGTAATTAAAGGAAGGAGCAGGTTTGTGATGTGACCAAGGGTTTTCAAAGGACGGTCACACAGTAATTTAAGGTCACAAGTATTTAAGGTCTTTGCATTAATCAAATTTACTAAGGATAAGTCACCAATATCAGATCATTAGGGGTCCACAACCCCTAAGTTTTGCTGTTTGGAGAAACGCCCCCTATAGATAAGCCGGCGCCACTTCCCTGCTGACCTAGCACAGCGCTGTGCATAGTATAGTGGACCGTGTTTGGTGCTGCAGTCTTAGACGCACTTAGCTAATGGAGCAGAGCTGAATAAAACACAGTCATAAAATCATGTGGGTGTTGGGGGTTAGACCCCACTGATCGGAATTATACAAGGATAGTAACCCTAATATAATACTCCTGGAATACCCCTTTAAGTACGAGCACGCTGCAGATATCGGCCATTTGGAGTATAATGTGCTGCAATCAATGATGGTCGTAATAAGTCAGGTTCAGGGTAGCTTCTCCTTAAGGCAGGACATGTTAGATGCGCCCCCTGGTGGCCCGCTGAGCTCCGGCACATTTCCAGCTCATTTCCAGTCACTTACTTCACCATAAGTATAAATAACAAGAGGTCTCCGCTTATGAAAAATAAATGGAATAAAATCCCAATACAGGCAGAACAAATCCTCAGGAAACCGTGAATATGAACGTGTCGGAAAGGGGAAGAGTGCGAATCCCTGCGGGAGCCGGGGGCAATTAGACCCATTAGTGATAATGGACCGCACCCATCAGGAGGGACGCGGACATAGAGGCGCCAGAAAAATATGGCCGCCGGGAGCTTATAATGAGATTGTACAATGGTTCACTGTGTATAAAACTGCTGCAGGTAAATGTAAAAGGGCCCTGATCTTGCTCGACATCCCTTTAACCCCTTCCGACATTTGTATTGTACTATTACTGAATGGCGGGAGTGCGTTCCGCAAATATGCAGTAATAGTACGTCAAACTATTGGCCCCGGCTCCTGAATGAAGCCAGGGACGAAGCTGCGGGTGTCGGCTATATATTATGCCGCACCCTCCTCTAACACCCGCGATCGGAGATTTTTCCGATTGCCGTTTAAGCCCTAAAACGCGGCAGCTAGGGGCATTTAACTGGATTCGACGAACCCCCCCCCCCGGCACTTACCGGGGGGTCTGCTGCTCCGATCGCAGCCCCGGGACTGCCAGTGCATCTCATGTTCGCAAAAATAAGCCCTTATATGTCTAAATTGCCAAAAAATAAGATTGTATAGCCATTAAAAATGCATAATATGCTTGAATGGCGCAAGCTCCCTCCATGCCCCGGCGTGTGCCCATACAGCGGTCACCACCACATGTGGGGATTGTTATACACGGGAGAGATTGGGTATCAAATTTTGTGGAGCGTTTTGGTATTTTTATCCACTGAGAATTTGTACATTTATGAAAGACATATATTAATTTAGCCAAAAAAAATCTAATTCGTAATTGCATCTGATTTGTGTTTTAACCCCTGAAACCAATTAAAGGGTTAACAAACTTCATAAAAGTTGTTTTACGTACGTTGAGGGGTGTAGTTTTGTAATGGAGTAATTTATGGGGTTTACTTTTATTAGGCCTCAAGAGTGATTGAGCAGGTCCCTCAATCAGCAGGATTTTGCTTTTTTAAATGAAATATGAAAAATTGCACCTAAAGTTCAAAGGCCCAGAACATGTACAAAATGATAGTATGTATACAAAAACAACCATGTCCACATAAAGTAGACATTCGTGAATGCTAGTTATTATGTTTTCTGGTGTTATGACTCATGTGTGGAAAAAGAGAACATTTGAATTCGAAAATTGTGAATTTTTCCAAATTTTCACCAAATATCTGATTTCTCTCATAAATAAATGCAAAACATGCCACCAAAATGTTTTAACTAACAGAAGTACAAAGTGTCACGAGAAAAAATTTCAAAATCACTTGGATATGTTAAAGCGTTCCAAAGTTATACCATTTATAGTGACACAGGGAGATTGAAAAAATGGTCCGTGTCAGGAAGGTAAAAAGTGGCTTCAGCGGGTAAGGGGGTTACCCCTCTTACCGACGTGTGACGCACTAGTAGTCAGACATCACTGAGGCCCTCTCCATAGCCGGTAACTGTTTGCTGCATGTTGCAGCAAACACTTACCAGTAACACCGGTGAACGTGTTCTAGCACTAATCGTCGGTCGTGTTTCCCCATCCATGGTGGGTAAAAATAGTGGCGGCGCCCTCAGTGAAGGGTTCGCATCACAAAACTACCACGAGCACAGAGCAACATAGCGAAGGGCTCTAAACACATGCGTGGTAGTTTTGGACCCTGCGATCCTGCGCACGTCCTTTCGCAGGATCGAAAGCAGGAAGCATTGCTCTGAACCAGCCTGTGAAACTCTGTCCGTCGCTGTGGTTGGAGATTTGTTACCTCGTGTCCAGGAGGGATCCTCTGCGCGGACGAGACCCCGTGCGTGAAGGTACGCGGAAGCTCACTGAAATATATGAACTGTTTACATTCTTGTTGTATGAAATCCGATATAATTGATATCGGCATGATTGGAGAATGGAAGTAGACTTGTCATTTGGGTCGCACAGTGAAAGCCGTAACATCCAAGCCCACAAGAAACGACAAAATGTAAAACACGCGGGAAAGGGTTAAGAGAAGACTGAGCAATATGTGACCTCTATGTACACCCCCTAGCCCCAAGAGTCGGACCACCCAAATGGCGGCTGGACTGAATGCCCTGATGTCTGAGGTCGTGATACGGAGCCTGACTATATGGCCTGTGTGAGTATAGCGCCCTCTCCGTACCATCCCGCACCCCCAGCCATCAGACAGGCTTCTTTATGGCTCTGTGTAACTATGGCTCATTGTACTCAATGTCGTCCTGTGTTCTCTCTAGTCACATCCAGAGTGCATTCCGACTGCTGCAGTCTTAATGGAAATTCCCACCATGCACGCACCCCACCAATAACCTGTGTGTACGAGACAGGAGCCTGCGCTGCATTAACCAGTGTGGGCTGTATGAGAACGTGAGCTCGCAGGCGGAGTGTAAGTGCAGCTCTGGATGTGATGGAGCACATCAGGATTGTTACTAGAAGGGTCTGCGACCTGCACAGCTGTCAGGAGATACTCTGCACATAACTTGCAATTGTGCCACGTGAGGGAGATTTGTGGCAGCAGCTTGCTGGGAGCGCGGGGGATAATCTGGTGTAAGGGATCACTGCTCTTAATAAGGTGCGCTTTGATTGGTTTATCTCCTAATCCCTGACTTTCCCTTTTCCTGGCTGATTCCTGTGCCCTCTGTGCAGAGCGGCGGCTGCGTGGCACGTGGGCCCAGATGTGTGTTACCCTGCATGGCCACGTATGCTGCCAGTACATGTATTTATTAAGTGTCTGCGCCAGTTTTGTGTCACGGCTGCTCTGTGTCTGACAAGACAGAATTAAAGTTCCCCTAATGGAGCTGTTACTGGTTAGTCGGAGTTGGCGCCACATGTATTGATGACACAATTCTGCAGCAGGAACAAAGTGCGCCAGAAAAATGGTGCCCACCTCCGGGCAGTGCAGGGGACGCCAGATTCATGAAGATTTGGCGACAGTTTTTTCCTGTCCATATCTCCGTTTCTGTATCTCCAGAACCACAATCTTGATCTCAAAGATGAGATTCCCATCTTTACAATGACACCAGCAGCACGTTTCTAGGTGCTATAGAACCGAAGACACTGACACCCGTCTGTATTTTGTATTCTAGAAGCGTGGTCCCCCGGTGCCACCAGTGGCTGATTCTGCACTATAGTTACAAAGTTTCATTTGTAGATTACATTGTATAACGCTTTTTCCAGCGTCTTCCCTTCTGTGTAATGACTGTGGCGGCGCGGGTGCCGGCTCCGTTATCCTGGAGAATTATTTTGTTCCTGGGAAGTGTGAGCCTTCTGTGTGATATAGCAATGAATAATTTACGACTCTGTAGAAATGTGCAGACGATCGCCCTTTAATCCGCCGCTTCTGGTGACCAATCAGATCTGCGGATGGAGAAATGAAGCGGCAACGCTCCACGGCTTTCCTATAGCCGCGATTATCCGGGGTGCGATGCATTGTGTGTGCGCGCTGATGCACAGGCGGGATGTTATTTTTGTTACCAGTTTGGGGAGTTCTTAATCTTTCCTTTTTCCGAGCTCCGGTCTATGTAGGAATATTCTCGGATCACAGGGGCGTGGCTTAGCTGTCCGTTACGTGATGTAGACTGCGCCTCATTATCTGTGAATATGGATTGTGTTGTTGCTGTGCTAAAATTGCGAGGTTTAGGGTCATACATGTAAGTTTGGGTTTAGAGTTAGGTTTTTTTTTATTTAAATCTTTATAAGTACAAACGGTTTGAGCTTTACATATACATTTTCTTTAGATAATCATCACACCCGGGATATACAGTCAGCTCCTGCATCGGAATGTAACAGCCGTGCATATTGTCATTGTATCTGAAGTCCATTCTACCTAAAAACATGCAAATCATCATACATTACATAAGCACAAACCTATTGTAAACAAACAGATGCCCCAGAGCTGCACTCACTATTCTGCTGCTGGTGCAGTCACTGTGTACATACATGACATTACTTATCCTGTACTGATCCTGAGTAATATCCTGTATTATACCTCAGAGCTGCACTCACTATTCTGCTGCTGGTGCAGTCACTGTGTACATACATGACATTACTTATCCTGTACTGATCCTGAGTTATATCCTGTATTATACCCCAGAGCTGCACTCACTATTCTGCTGCTGGTGCAGTCACTGTGTACATACATGACATTACTTCTCCTGACTGCTTCCTGATTAACATCTGTATTAGACCCCAAGCTGGCCCTCAACTAGTCTGCTGCTGGGCAGTCACGGTACATACATGACTTACTTATCCGGTACTGATCCTGAGTTTACAATCCTGTAAATCTTTTATTTTTATTAAAGTGAAAAACAGAACATAATACCATAAATAAAGCCATACTTCTGGCAAAAAGAATTACAAAGAACAAATATAACAAATAAACTTACAAACCCCTCCTGGCCCGCCACACACATCAGCATGAAAACAAACAAAACCTCACCATACCAAGTCCCACAACCTAATTTTTTTTTTTTTTTTTTTTTATATCAAAAATACACAGCAAATACACATAAATAAATAAACAAAAAATAAACCAGAAATAACAATGAATATACGGAAATCACTAAATAACATAAATAACATATATAACTAACTAAATCCCACGCCCACACCCTCCCCCCCAGACACTGGTCTAAACGTCCAAAGTCCGCGTATATAGTCCAGACCAGTGCCCAGGATCGTAAGTCCAAGTCCCGTCCACCTCACCCCTCCCAACCTACACACCCTAACAACCCACCACCCCAAACCAACCAACCTTATACACACAAGACTCTAACTACATATAACTATTCACACTGTAAACCAAGATACAAACACTTAAACATATCAACATATATCAAAACCACATAAAAGCCAGGTTCGGCGCCTGCAAGCCCCCTACATCACATAACCTCAGATCAAACAAAAATCTACAGTGTCGCTTCAGCCCAACACCAGAGAGGTGATGACAGACTAAGGGACACTAACGGAGAACCCCCTCCAAGGAGAGAGCGCCCTCCCTCGTGCCCGTGCCAGCCCCTCATACTCCACATAGAGAGCGCACCTTCACCAGGTCCCCCGATGTTCCTAACCACCTCATCCACTGGGAGGGAACATTTTTACGCTGCAGTCGTACTAAACAACCGTGCGTCATCCAGTGTGTTACCTGACCACTAGGCTAACAGGAATAAAGTACAACGGCGGTTCCCGGCCCCCAGGCCTCTGATGCCCATAGGCCCCTCCTCGCATAGGCAGAGAGACCGGCCAACCCGGTCAATGGATGGAGCGCCCACCCGGTGTGACACACTCGTGTAAAGGGGGCATAAGCATGGAACGCGGAAGTGGTCCATGCTCTCCACGTCAGGCCCCACCGCACTCCTCGCCTCCTCGCGGGTACGAACCTCCTTTCTCAGAGATCTCCTACACAGCACTGATTGTCCCTCACACATCGAGCTTTCCATGAAGAAGCGCCAAGTTCCCACTCCCAAAAACCTTCAAGGGCGATCCTGATGAATTCATAAACTCAAACCGCACCCCCAGATCCCGACTCTTGGGGCATCCCTGAAGTGGCCAGAGGCTTACTGTGAATGGGATAACAGAAACCTCATGTCAAGAGCAGGTCTTTTCCTACGAACATGGCTGATCTCCCACATTTTCCACTGTCGACCCCACCTGGCGATCCACCTTCAAGAACAGGGTCAGCGTAAGCCGGTTAATGATGCCCATGACGGTGTACGGCAGTCCTTCACTTGCACTCCTCGTCCATCCTGACAACCTGAAAGCATCAGGCCCGTGCAGGATAACCACCGGGCCTCGATTTGTGCATTATACCCAACAGGAGGATCCCTCCTCTTTCCAGAGGTTTTGCTACCATGATCTTAAGAAAGTATTCACTAGGAACACACAGGGGTGACCATACAAAACCCTCCTTGTACTCCTCGTGTCGGTAAGTAACCTCCCATCTTGAGTAGGTTCACCTATTCCCCATAACATACCACCCGCCCCCTCGTGCAAAGGAGACAGACTGTAGACACGACGTCCAGGGGTTTCTGGAAACATGCACACACGCCCAGATATATCAGCAATTAGGAGCAGGTAGTTTTATTATCTCAAACCACTGCTCACACCTTTCCCTGAGGGTCAAAGACCACCCTTCCACTGGTCCACCACCCCTCTGGAGCGGCGATCTTAAGCTGCCGTCCACAGTTTTGCCATGGCGTATACATCCCACTGGCCAAATTCGAATGCCGAGAACTTTGGGCAGAGGTCCTGCGGGGCCCGGAAAGAGATGTCCGGGGAGATCAAAGTCTGGATCCCCCCTCCCCAGCCTTCACACTTATCACGCGTGATCCTTTTTTTTTTACAATTTATGTGTGTTGTTTATTAAATAAAATTTTTAACACAGTTTGGACATAGCAAAGCATCATTTGAGCTGTAACAATACAAAATTTCGCGGCACTGTAAGTCATACTCTATATAATCTTCAATAAAGGAAAAGTTGAAATAAACATTGGGAATGACCTACAGGGTTAGATTTTTAACTCGAATAATATGCAATTGTTGGTCTTAACTCTATGTCCAGGTCACCCCGCTCAGAGGCTGTCTTCCGCCAACCAATAGGCTAGGAGCTTCCTAATTGTGTCACTTTAGTAGATATAATTATAGTTAGAGTGTGTGCAATGGATATTGTAGAGGTCTAACCAATTTTCCCAGCAATGCTGACTTCGCCCCCTGGTAAGAGGACTTAAGAATTGCGTTAGTTTATTGAGTAACAAAACAAAGAAAATGTAGACAGAAACAACATAATACATCAAAATGCCCCATCAATCATGAGTACGCTTGGACTCGAGGCAATGTGTGTTTGTTGTGGGAGGGAGGGAAGGAGGGAGGGATAGGGAAAAACAAAGATATAACACAGGGGTGCGTACAGTGTTTCTGGATCTAGCTATATATGATTATTTTAAGTTGTATCGAATACGCGCTAGGTGTATTTAGAATCCACTAGATAAAGTCACCTACCTAAGACTATTACAGATCTTAATATAACGGTTGTTTAACTTCTGTAATCGAGTTCCATGGGCGCAGGGTGTTGTTTCAAATGATTCGGTGTGTGTGGGCCCCAACCTTGAGAGTTCTTCCATGCGGCATCTCGTGTTAACCTTTCCTCCCACGATGGCAAGGTAAGGTGCACTTGTTTGCTGCCATGGACGGTATTTATTAGGGCTTTGCGTGCTGCTATAAGATGGTGTGCAAGGGAACTCACCAACATGACCTATCCCATTCTGGGCCAGCCCCCGGCAAATCAGAGGTAGAGAGACATTTACGTACTGCCATTACCTAAAGGATGATCATTTATTTGAACTTCTAAGCCAAAAGGGTCTTGACAGAGAGCCGTGCCACCACACAGCGTATAAAAACCCAGCGCACTCCCACACCTCCAGCACTTGCCATTCGAGGTGATAAGCCCCCAGTTGTATTACGAGCTTCGGGGTTTTATATTACGACTAGCTCTAGCAGCTTTGTTTAATGTGGTTCTCTTGTAATCTAACACACCTAGAGAAGTCCGTAAGAGGAATGTTGATCCCCAAGTCTTTTGTGGTCAGAGAGGGTGAGATCAGCTCCTTCTCCCATGCTGAGAGATTATTAAAGGATAACTCGGATGCTTTTTTTTCTGTAAGAGGAGGTCGTTGGAAAAGGAAAGACGATGACTTTAACTTGCTTTGGTTGTATCTAAAGTTTGACCACTCGCCAGCCTTCCAACCATTTCCACCGGGTTGGTTCTCTCAATACTTCCCATATTTTTTTCTACTCGAAAAACTTTAAACGTGCTGAATCTTAGTTGTAGTTTAGCCAACGCTAACTCTCCCTTCCACTGTAGTCTATTCAAGCTCCTCATCTGTTATTGAGTCCAGCAGATCTAAGAGTTCTTTTAATGTGAGGTCCCCAAAACCATTCCACCATGATGAAGTCTGTCTTGCCCAGTTTTGGAGAACTATCGTCTGAAGAAGATTAGCTGGCATCAGGGTGAGGGAAAGGGTGAATAAATCAAACTTCTTATTTACAGTGTGCCACGTCGGAGAATGTTTCTCGTCGCCTTATCTAAACTGTCTAGATTGTTGACCCCACGGTGAGCTTATCCAGGCCCCCCCTAGTACAGCCTTCTCCTGTATCCCAGTGCCCGAGTGACGGGGGAAGTGTACTTGCTGTGGATCGAGTGACGCAGAGCTAGGCCTCTTGAACACCTGAGCGCGTCCCAAGATGAGTGTTTCACACCGTCCGGCAGCAAAGCCAACCAACCCCCCATTCCATTTTTCCGTCATTAACCAGTGTATGAGGCCAGTCTGGGAAGTTTGACCATGCCCCCCATTAAACAATGTTGAGAATAATTTCCTACTCTACTTCTTCAAGATTTACCAGGCACAGTAATAGGGAAGGCATCAGTAGAGGGTATAAGTTTTGAGGTCAGTAATGTATGCTTTCATTACACAAACATTTTCCTCCACATAAAAACGCCATCCCAGGAAATTTTGGGGGTTATAATCTGTCAGTAGTAGGTTTATTCTTATGTATCTAATGGTTGGAAGTTTAAGTTTATATAAGGCGGACGCACCATGTGCACTAAGGATAATTCACCACCTAAATAGGCATAACGGCACTTTTGCTTCATCGCCACATAAAGGTGTAGGTTGGTTTTGGATTTTTGAGCCTGCGATTCATTGGTACAGACAGAGATGTTTAATATTCGATTTCCCCATATTAACTTTAAAGTTCGCTAGATGTTAAGTAATCAAAATTGGCTACTAATATCGATGTAGTGCCTGCGCCGGATTCGTTGACTAAAAAATTTTTAGATACGTTCCGCGAAGGCCGCAAAGCTGAAGAAGGTGGCCCCCCTTAATCTATGTGTCCCTTGAATGCGCTGGTCTTGTCTCACAAATTTGGAAACAGTGCTCTAGACACAGAATGGAACAAGGAAGGGGACGGGTGGCAACCCTGCTCGTTCCATTCTTTAATTGAGAACAGGTGACGAAACACCCCAATTTACCAACCTTATTCAAGCTTGCCGACGGTTCGTATTATAAAGTGAAAAAATTGCCTTCGAGAACTGGGGGGGGAAGCTATCATTTTCAAAAGTGTTTCTTCCATAAACCCCAGTCGACCTCTGTTCGAAAAAGCCTTCTCTCTTTCCGCATCGGTGCCGGAAGGATGGTGGGTGATTTGCGAGCTTCAAAGCATATGTAGTGCTTTTAATATACTCTGCCACACTTGTCCTTCTTTTCTTTCTTCCTTGTGCAACTGTATATATACTGAGAGTTGTACTGTGGCACCTGCCTAATACAGTAGAAGTAGTACTGTGCACTTAAGAGACAGGAGAGTTATACTGTGACGCCCTATATTATCGGAGAAGTATACTGGTGCACTGTTCCATATATACAGGAGAAGTAGTACTGGGCCCTGTATATATAACAGGAAGACGTAGTACTGTGCACTATAGTGTATATATACAGAGAAGTAGTACTGTGCACTGATATATTACTAGGAGTACACGAGATATTACGTGCACCGCCCATATATACAAGGAGAAGTAAGTACTGGAGCACTATATATACGGATAAGTAGTACTGTGCACCGGCCCAATATACAGGAGAAGTAGTAATGTGACTGTATATATATACAAGAGAATTATACTGTGCACTGTATATATACAGGAGAAGTATACTGTGCACTGTATATCTATACAGGAGAAGTAGTATGTGCACGTCTCCATATATAAGGAGAAGTAGTACTGTGCACTGCCCATATATACAGGAGAAGTGTACTGTCACTGTATATAATACAGGTAGAAGTATACTCGTGCACGTATATAGATACAGAGAAGTAGTTCTGTGCACTGCATATATACAGAAGAAGTAGTACTGGGCACTGATATATAATAAGTTACAGGGAGATAGTACTGTGCACTGTCATATATACAGGAGACAGTAGTACTGTGCACTGTATATATACAGGAAATAGTACTGGGCACTGTATATATACAGGAGAAGTAGTCACTGTGCACTGTATATATACAGGAGAAGTAGTACTGTGCACTGTATATATACGAGAATGTACTGACACTCCATATACAGAGAAGTAGTACTGTGCCTGCCCTTAATACAGAGAAGTAGTACGTGCACTGTATATATACAGGAGAAGTAGTAAGTACATTGTGCACTATATATACAAGGAGAAGTAGTCTATGCCAACTGTCATATATCCAGGAGAAGTAGTACTGTGCACTCATTATACAGGAGAGTAGTACTGTGCACTGTATATATACAGTGAGAAGTAGTCTGTCACTGCATATATACGCCGAAGTAGTACTATGTGCACGCCCATATATACAGGAGAAGTAGTACTGTGCACTGCCCATATTACTGAGAGTGACGTATGTGGACTGTAATGTATACGGAGAGTAGTCTGTGCACTGTATATATATATCAGGAGAAGTAGTACTGTGCACTGTATAATATACAGGAGAAGTAGTACTGATGCGCTGTAATATACAGGAGAAGTAGTACTGTGCAGCTGCCCCTATATACAGGAAGTAGTACTGTGCACTGTCCATATATACAGAGAATAGTAGTATGGCGCCTATATACAGAGAAGTAGACTGTTGACTGTATATACAGCAGAGTAGTACTGTGCACTGTATATATACAGGAGAAGTAGTACTGTGCACCGCCCATATATACAGGAGAAGTAGTACTGTGCACTGTATATATACAGGAGAAGTAGTACTGTGCACTGTATATACAGGAGAAGTAGTACTGTGCACTGTATATATACAGGAGAAGTAGTACTGTGCACAATATATATACAGGAGAAGTAGTACTGTGCACTGCCCATATATACAGGAGAAGTAGTACTGTGCACTATCATATATAGAGACGTAGTACGTGCACTGTATAGTACAGGAGAAGTAGTACTGTGGCACTGTCCATATATACAGGAGAAAGTAGTACTGTGCATCTATCCATATTACAGGAGAAGTAGTAACTGTGCACTGTGCTATTACAGGAGAAGTAGTACGTGCTCCTGTATACATACAGGAGAAGTAGTACTGTGCACTGTATATATACAGGAGAAGCAGTACTGTGCAATGTCCATATATCCAGGAGAAGTAGTACTGTGCACTGTACACTCACCGGCCACTTTATTAGGTCCACCATGCTAGTAACGGGTTGGACCCCCTTTTGCCTTCAGAACTGCCTCAATTCTTCGTGCATAGATACAACAGGTGCTGGAACTCCTCAAGATTTTGCTCCATAGTGACATGATGGCATCACACAGTTGCCGCAGATTTTGTCGGCTGCACATCCAGATTGATCGAATCTCCGTTCCACCACATCCCAAGATGCTCTATTGGATTGAGATCTGGTGACTGTGGAGCCATTGTGTCCAGTGACCTCATTGTCTGTTCAAGAACCAGTCTGAAGATGCTTCCGACTTTATACATGGCGCATTATCCTGCTGAAAGTAGCCATCAGATGTACAGGGTACATTGTGCTCATAAAGGGATGGACATGGTCAGCAACAATATTCCGTAGGCCTTGTGCGGTTGTACCAGGGCGCCCAAAGACAAACCCATGACACCACCACAACCACCTGAGCCGCACACAAGCTGGACATCGATCACACCAGCTGACGTATCAAGGCAGGATGGATCCATGACCCACACACCAGCCTGAGCGTCTGATACAAGGCAGGAGGGTCCATTAACCCCATCCACCACCAACCGCCTGACCGCTGATACAATGAGGATTGGTCCATGACAACGCCTACTTCGTATTCCTGACTTCACTCCTAGCCTGCACTTCGCTGATACAAGGCAGGATGATCCATGCACACACAACCACCACCCAAGCCGAGCCTCCGCTGATACAGGCAGGGTGGATCCATGACAACCACCACCAACCACCGACCCGCTGATACAAAGCAGGGAGATCATGACACCCACCACCACCAGCCTGAGCCCTTGATCACAGGCATGGATGGATCCATGACAACCACACCACCGAGTGCCGCTGATTACAAGCAAGGAGGAATCCATGACACCAGCACCACCAGCCTGACCCCGCTGCATACAAGGCAGGATGATCCAGACCACCACACATCCACCTGACCGCTGAATACAGGCAGGATGTGATCATGACACCAGCACTCCACCCACCACCTGATCCGCTGATACCACGAGGGCAGGATGTGATCCATGACACCCAGCACCCCCATGCCTGACCGCTGTTTATATCAACGGTCATGTGATGGATCCAGACAAACTCACACCAGCCTGAGCCGCGATAAGCAGTGGCTCCATACCCCCCACCGCCTAACCGCTATACAAGGCAGGATGGATCCATTACAACCCTAGCCCACCAGCCTGAGCCTCTGATAGGTACACGCTGATGGACTCCTGAACACCACCACCACACAGCCTGAGCCGCTGATACAAGGCAGAAATGGATCCATGACCCCACACCCACAGCCTTAGCCCGCTGATCAAGGCAGGATGTGATCCATGACACAACCCCCAGCCCACCACACTGCGATTCTAGGGTCATACCACGCCCCACAATGAGCCTATACAAGGCATGATGGAATCCATGACAACCATCCACCACCAGCCTGAGCCGCTGATACAAGGCAGGATGGATCCCATGACAACCACCACCACCAGCCTGCGCGCTGATACAAGCATTGATGATCGTACAACCACCACCAACCAGCCTACCGCTGGGATACAAGGCATAGATGGATCATGAAAACACCCACAAGCACCACACAGCCTACCCGCTGATACAAGCGATGGATCCATGACACCACACCACCAGCCTGAGCGCTCACAGGCATCTGATCCATACCACACCCACGGCTAACGGAGGATCCATGACACCAGCACCCGACCTGACCCGCGCGATACAAGTGCAGGATGGATCCATACCGCCACACCCACCACGCACCATCCTGACCCGCAGTTATCAAGGCAGGTGGATCCATGACACCTCACCACCACCAGCCTGAGCCGCTGATACAAGGCAGTGGATCCATGCCCCGATCACCACCAGCCTGAGCCGCTGATAACAAGGCGAGTGAACTGCCATGACAACCAGCACCACGCCTAGCCCGCTGATACATATGGCAGGATGTATCCCTGACACCGACCTACCACAGCACTGAACCCGCGATTCAAGGCAGGATGGATCCTGACACCACCACCACCAGCCTGACCGCTGATCAAGCGATGGATCATGACACACCACCACCACCATGACGCCGCTGATACAACGGCAGGAATGGATCCATGAAACAGCACACCCCAGCCTGAGCCTGATACAAGCAGATGGACTCCATGACACAACCACCCCCCACCGAAGCCTGACCCTGTCACCAAGGCAGGATGGATCCATGACATACCACACCCACCGACTAAAGCCTGAGCCGGCATGATACAAGGTCAGGATTGATCCATACACCACCACCACCACCCCTGAGCCGCTATTACGCAGGATGGATCCTGACGCCAACCAACCACAGTACCTGAGCCGCGTCTGATTACACGCAGGATGGATCCAGCGCACCAACCACCACCCCACCGGAGCCTGATACACAGGCAGGATAGTCCATGCACCGGACCACACACCAGCCGATCGGAGCCTATCAAGGCAGGACTCGATTCCATGCACAACACCACCACCACCATCCCTGAGCCGCTGATCAAGCAGGATGATTCCATGACAGCCACCACCACCAGCCTGAAACCGTATCATGCCAGTGATGGATCCAGACAACCGACCGCGACACTCAGGATGATCCCATGACACCAAACCACCACCATGCCTGAGCCGCTGATACAAGCAGGATGGATCCATGACCACCGACCACCACCGCTGAGCCGATGATACAATGACAAAGGCATGGTCCATGACACCACCACCACTCACCTGAGCCGCTGATACAACGGCATGGATCGGCAGGACCAAACCACCACCAGCCTGTCCGCTGATAACGGCAGGATGGTTCCGTGACACCATCACCACCCAGCCGAGCCGCCTGATACAAGGCAGGATGGATCCATGACACCCCACCACCACCAGCCTTAGCCGCTCCTGATACCCTCCGATAGGGCAGTGGATCCATGACAACAGCCCACCGTGACCGCCTGATACAAGGCAGGGTATGATCCTGACACCACCACCACCACCAGCCAGCCTGAAGCCCGCTGATACAAGGCAGGATTTATACCACACGCCTTGATCCAGCATTGGATCCTGACCACCACCACGCCGAGCCCATACAAGCAGATGCCATACACACCCCGAGCCCTGATGGGATGGATCCATGACACCAGCCACCAACCATCCTGTCCCGCTGATACAGGCAGGATGTATCCATGAACAACCAGCCACCACCGCTGAGCCGCCGATACAAGGTAGATGGAGTCCATGCCACACCACCAGCCTGACCCTCGATACCAGCAGGATGGGATCATGACAACCCCCACCACCACCTGAGCCGCTGACACATGCAGGATGGATCCATTACACCACCACCCACACGCCCCTGAGCCGCTGATACACGCAGATGGATCCATGAACACCACCACCCACCAGCCTGAGCCCTGATACAAGTCAGGATGGGTCCATGACACCACCACCCACAGCCTGAGCCGCTGATACACGGCAGGATGGATCCATGACAAACCACCAACACCATCCTGATCCCGCTGATACAAGGCAGATGGATCCCATGACACCACACCACCAGCCTGAGCCGCTTAATACAAGCAGGATGGATCCATGACAACCACCACCACAAGCCTGGCCTCTTATACAAGGCAGGAATGGATCCATGACAACCAACCCCACCACCCTAGCCGCTGATACACAGGCAGGAATGATCAGGACCCAGCACCACCAGCCTGATCCACTGATACAAGGCAGGATGGATCCATGCTTTCAATGTTTGTTGTAAACCAAATTCTGACCCTACCATCCAAAATATCGCAGCAGAAATCGAGACTCACTCAGACCAGCAAACGTTTTTCCAAATCTTCTACTTCTTAACGGTCCATTTCGATAGCTTTGTGCAAATTGTAGCCTCATTTCCTGTTCTTTAGCTGAAAGGAGTGGTCAAACCCCGGTGTGGTCGTCATTCTGCTGCTGTAACCCATCTGGTCCTCAGAGTTGGACGTCTGTTCGTTCAGATGCTCTACTGCTACCGTTGGTTTGTAACGGGTGGCGATTTGAGTCACTGTTGCCTTTCTATCGCATCGAACCAGTCTGGCCATTCTCCTCTGACTCTGTATCAAACAAGGCATTTCCCCCCGCCCACAGAACTGCCGCTCACCTGGATGATTTTTTCTTTTCCGGACATTCTCTGTAAAACCTTGATAGATGGTTTTGTGCGTTGAAATCCCCAGTAGATCAGCAGTTTTCCCTGAATACTCATACAGCCCCTTCTGGCAACCAACAACCATAGCACGTTTCAAAGGCACAAATCACCTTTCTTTCTTCCCCAACTGCTGCTCGGGGAACTGCAGGAGATTGTCTTTTTGACCATGTCTACACCATGCCATCAATGCACTGCCGCCATGTGAATTGGCTGATTAAGAAATGAAAGTGTGTAACGAGCAGTTGGACAGGTGTCACCTAATAAAGTGTCCGGTGAAGTGTATATATAAGATTACAGTAGAGTAGTACTGTGCACATGTCCATATATACAGAAGGTAGTACTGTGCCCTGTCCATGTTATACTGAGAAGTAGTCTGTGCACTGTATATATACCAGGAGAAGTAGTCTGTGCACTGTATATACGGATAAAGTAGTACTGTGCACAATTATAGACTGAGAAGTAAGTACTGGTGCACTATATATACAGGAGAAGTATTACTGTGCACTGTATAATACCGGAGAAGTATGTACTGTGCAACTTATTATACAGGAGAAGTAGTACTGTGCACTTTATTATATACTGGAGAAGTAGTACTGTGACTGTTATATAGACACAGACAGTAGTACTGTGCACTGTATTAATTACAGGAGAAGTAGTACTGTGTGCACTGTGTATATGCAGAGAAGTATACTGTGACTATATCATACAGGATAAGTAGTCACTCTGTGGGCACTGTTATATTCAGGAGAAGTAGTAACTGGCACTGTAATATATACAGGAGACGTCGTACATGTGCACTGTATATTACCGGAGAAGTCAAGTACTGTGGCCCTGTGATAATATACAGGAGAGTAGACTGTCATGTACAATCCAAAAGTAGTACTGTGCACTGTATATATATATACAGGATAGTAGTCTGTGGCAGGTGCCACTGTCCATTATATATCATGAGAAGTAGTCTGCGCACTGTCCATATATATACAGAGAAAGTATACTGCGCACTTATATATGCAGCAGGGAAGTAGTACTGTGCACTATAATACAGGAGACGTAGTAACTGGCACTGTATACTATAAGGAGAAGTAGTACTGTGCACTGCCCATATACAGAAGTAGTACTGTGCACTGTACTTACAAGAATAGTATCTGTGGTCCTGTACATATACGAAGTAGTACTGTGCACTGTACATCTACAGGAGAAGTAGTCTGTGGCACTGTACCACTGTACAATAACCGGGAATTAGTACTGTGCACAATATATATACAGGAGAATAGTACTGTGGGCACTGTATAATACGGAGAAGTAGTACTGTCACTGCCCCTATTACAGGAGAAGTAGTACTGTGCACTGTACATATACAGATAATAGTACTGTGCCCTGTAATATGTATACCAGGAGAATTAGTACTGTGCACTGTCCATATATATACAGGAGAAGTAGTACTTGCGCAGCTGTCCATCTATATACAAGGAGCAAGTAGTACTGCGCACTGTATATATGCAGAGGGAAGTAGTACTGTGCACGATAATTACAGGAGGGACGTAGTACTACTGTGCACTGTATATATACATGATCAGTAGTACTGTGCACTATCCATATACAGAGAGTACTGTCACTGTACATATACAGGGAGAGTAAGTACTGTGCACTGTACACAACTGTACATCTAACAGGAGAAGTAGTACTGTGCACCATATATATACAGGAGAAGTAGTACTGTGCACTGTATATACAGAGAAGTAGTATTGTCACAATATATATATATATACAAAGAAGTAGTACTGTGCACAATATATATACAGGAGAAGTAGTCCTGTGGCACTTTATATACAGAGAAGTAGTACTGTGCCCAATATATATACAGAGAAGTAGTACTGTGCACTGTATATAACAGAGAAGTAGTAACTGTGCACTGTATAATACCGTAAGTATACTGTGCACAATATCATATACAGGAGAAGTTAGTACTGTGCACTGTATAGACCGGAGAAGTGTATAACTGTGCACAATATATATATATACAGGAGAAGTAGTAACTGTGCACATATATATACACAAATGAGAAGTAGTACTGTTCACTGTATTACAGTAGAATTAGTTACTGTGCACAATATATTACAGTAATGTAGTACCTGTGCACTATATAACAGGAAAGTAACTACTGTGCACTGTATAGACAGTAGAAGTAGTACTACTTGCACATATATAACAGGGAAGTAGTAACTGTGCACTGTACTATATATCATATAACGGAGAAGTAGTACTGTGCAGAATATATATACAAGAGAATAGTACTGGTGCACTGTATATATATATACATGAAAGTAGTCCTGGCACTGTATATATACAGGAGAGAGTACTGTCACTGTAAATATATACCGGAGAAGTCGTACTGTGCCTGTATAATATACTGGAGAAGTAGTACTGTGGCCCTGTATATATACAGGGGAAGTAGTACTGTGCCCTGTATATATACCACTGCGAAGTAGTCACTGTGCACTGTATATATCCAGGAGAAGTAGTAACTGTGGCACTGTATATATTACTGGAGAAGTAAGTACTTGCAGCACCCGAGAACTATAACCATGACACCAAATAATCACATGACGCCTCAATTATCTCCCATTACACGCGCCGTTATCCGTACATGTCACATGACACTCTCACTGGGACGCAGCGCTTCTCATGTGTCTCTCTCTCTCTCATATCTTAGACAAATAACAGTAAATCCGTCTTATTTCCCGGTCAGCGATGGTGTCGGTGGTTACTGCCCCTCCCTCACATTCTTTCTGTTCATCCATGAAACCTATAGTAGCGACGTGTGTGTCCTCTCACGCTGAGCCTAGCTCTCTGCATCAAGTCTCTACAAACAAATCCCCTCCTCTTTTGCTGCAAGTGCTGCTGCTTTTTAACTAAAAAGGCTGCTAAAAGAGGATGGGCCGTACAACCTTTAATCCGAGAGCACAGAACACAGCAGTGTGATGCGACCACGCCCCAGTATTCGGAGATGCTAGAATCCTGGACTAATACAGCCATATATCACAGTCCTTTCTGCTACTTGTAACTACACAGAGGTTCGGCTTCCACCTTTTTCAGGGACAATACATAACAATGGCTGCAGAGAGCACATAGCACACGCAGTGTGAGGTCTGATACACATCTCTCCTGGACACTCGTAACACTGGGCTGCAGAGAGCACTAGCACAGCAGTGTTGAGGTCTGATTACACATCTTCTCCAGGGACAATACATAAACCTTGCTGTCAGAGAGTTTCACAGAGCACAGCAGTTGGAGGTCTGATTACACATCTCTCCAGGGACAATACTAGCACTGCTGCAGAGAAAAGCACCGAGCACAAGCAGTGTTAGCTATTATTACACATCTCTCCAGGGAAAATACATAACACTAGCTGCAGAGAGGCACAGAGCACAGCATGTAGGTCTGATTACACTCTCTCCTCCAGGGATAATACATACAAATGGCTGCAGAGAGCACAGATCACAGCAAGTGTGAGGTCTCATTACCCATCTCTTCTTCCTCCAGTACCAGTACATAACACTGGCTGCGAGAGCACCGAGCACAGCAGTTGAGGTCTGATTACAACATCTCCCGGACAATCATAACACTGTGCTGCAGAGAGCACGGAGCACAGCCGTGTGAGGTCTGATTACACCTCTCTCCAGGGACAATACATAACACTGGCTGCAAGAGCACCGAGCACGCAGTGTGATGTCTGTTCACCCCAAAAACTCTTCCAGGAACACTGATTACCCTGCCTAGTCATCTGTAATGTAACCATCACCGTAATGACTGATTCACTGACCAACAGCTGGATCCTTACCTACTTCCAATTTTCTCTGTTCTTTTCAATTAAGGGAATGTTCTCTGTCCGGTCAAAAATCAAAGTTCATGTTATCGTTGTATCCAGTCTTAACAACCAGCAGCGACTACAAATGTCCCATGTTTACACAAGTGGGAGATCGCCTTATACACAGTGAAGGAGCCCTGTGATTGGTTGCCAACGGTCAACGCTAATATTTTTCGCCTTAGCAAATAGAGACCTCACGAGAATCCCAGAACACAATACAGAGTCCTGTGTATCATCTACAAGTCCCAGAGGAACGAGCTCTTAAAGAGCCATACAAGTCAACCTGCAGTCCCATGTAACAACCAAAACATATAACACAGTGCTATCTCTGAGTAAACAATCATTAGTAGAATGTGTCCTGCAAGTCCTATTTAACACCACATATAACACAGTGATTCATCTCTGAGTACGATCTGTAGTAGATGTGTCCCTGCAGATCCCTATGTAACACCACGATAAACACAGTGAATCTTCTGATACAGATCAATGTAGTAGATGTGTCCTGCAGGTCCATGTAACAGCACAGATAACACCAAGTGATATCTCTGAGTACAGATCATGTAGTAGATTGTACCTGCAGTCCGTTGTAACACGCACAGATAACACAGTGATAATCTCTGAGTACAGATCATGTAGTAGATGTGTCCTGCAGTCCTTGTAACACCACAGATAACACAGTGATATATCTCTGGTACAGCATCTGTAGTAGATGTGTCCTGCAGGTCCTATTGTAACACCAAGATCACACAGTGATATCTCTCTAGTACAGCTCATGTAGATAGATGTGACCTGCAGTCCTATGTAACACCAACATATAACCCAGTGATATCTCTGATTCACAGATCATGTAGTAGATTGGTCCTGCGTCCTATGTACCACCACATATACACAGTGAAATCTCTGAGTACAGTCATGTAGTAGATGTGACCTGCACGTCCTATGTAACACCACAGATAACACAGTGATATCTCTGAGTACAGGTCATGTAGTAGATGTGTCCTGCAGTCCTATGTAACATCACAGGTAACTGTACAAGTCCTTGAGTCGTCCTGTCACACAGTAATGGTTAATATGTCCTGTTCGGGCACCTGGCAGAGCTGGGTGACAGCCTTTGGTGGGAGTTGTGGCCATACTGACTGGCATGTGATACCCTGTCAGGAGCGGAGATGGGAGGAGGATCTAGAACGTAGATGGTGGAAGGGGACAGGGACGCGAAGTAGAAACATGCAAGTAGTAGGGGCAACAGTGACGCAGACAAGAAACCACAAGACTGGAACACGAGTCACATGGCGGCTGGCACATGGGGGGGTACAGGACACCGGTGCCCACTTCTGGCTACTGATAAGTCCCAATAGGGTACCTCAGTGCCCACAACTGATGTGTCAGGTCCCTTGTGAATACCATTGCCAGGTAACATATCAGGACCACCTGCACCCACTACTTCCTACTATGTGATGTTAGGACTCTGGTGCCCATTTTAGGAGCACTGTTCCCACCTCTGGTACTGATATCAGAACTTCTGTGCCCAATAGCAATTATTTATGTGCTCCACAGTCATATCAGGACCCTGTGCCCATTGTTAGTCATTGTAACATGATGTCAGGACCCACAGTTATTACAGGACCAGTGTCCACAGCTGGGTATTATGTTATACCAGGAACCGTGCCACAGGTGGGTATTATCATGTTATACCGGACCCTGTGGCCCACAGGTGGGTATTATTATGTTTATAACCAGACCCTGTGCCCACAGGTGGTATAATTATGTTTCCCGGACCCTGTGCACACAGTGGTTATTCTCACGTATCAACCAGCACCCCCTGTGCCCACAGTGGTTATTATCATGTTTATAAACCAGGACCCTGTGCCCACATGTAGGTATTACTAGGTTATACCAGGACCTGTTCCCACAGTGGCACTTATCATGTTATCAGGACCCTGTGCCCCAGGTTGGGTATTTCATGTTTTCCAGGACCCTGTGCCCACAGGTGGTATTATCATGTATACACCAGGACCCTGGCCCCCAGTGGGTATTCTCATGTTATAGACCAGGACCCTGTGCCCACAGGTGGGTAGTATCATTTTATACCAGGACCCTGTTCCCACAGGTGGGTAATTATCATGTTATTCAGTGACCCTGTGCCCACATGTGGGTAATTAATCATTTTATGCCAGGACCCCTGTGCCCACAGGTAGGTATTAACTAGTATAACCAGAAGCCTGTTCCCACAGGTGGGTATTACTATGTAACACAGGACCCTGTGCCCCAGGGTGGGTATTATCATGTTATACCAGGACCCTGTGCCCACAGGTAGTATTGACTATTGTTATAGCCAGGACCCTGTGCCCAAGGTGGGTATTTTATGTTATTCCGGACCCTGTGCCCACAGTGGGTATTATTATGTTATAACCAGGACCCTGTGCCCACAGTGGGTATTAATCATGTTTATATACCAGCCCCTGTGCCCACAGGTGGGTATTATCATGTTATAGACCGGACCCGTGCCCACATGTTGGTATTTATCATGTTATACCAGAACCCTTTGCTCACAGTGGGTGTATCATGTTTATACCAGACCCTTTGCCCCCAGGTGTGTTTATTATGTTATACCATGACCCTGTGCCCACAGGGTGGTATCAATCATGTTTATAACCATTGACCCGTGCCCACAGGGGGGTAGTATCAGTTAAGTATTTTTTTCAACAGGTCCCATGTGCCAAAACAAGTTATTGCAGTTAGAAGCCGATAGAAAATAATGTCGTACTTTGTCCTTGCTTCGTCATATTCCAATAATGGTGTCGCAGGAAAGGTGGGTTCTGAGGGGCGACGTGGACCTCTTCGACAGTCCTCCTTCTCCCCATGAGTAGTCCGGCCTGTATCCTCCTCACTGGTCATATGAAGGGTGGTGGTACGTGCCACCCTAGGGACACGTAACACACGTTATGAACGTCCAAGTCCGTTCATAAAGAAGTAATCCGAGAGTCAGACATAAGAAATGTAGAGTTCCACGTAACCAGGGGCCAAAGCCCTTCATATTCCAGTGTCCAAGCTCCGTACAGATTCGAGACTGCAATCTCAGCCATACAGCTACCCGACGCGGTTGTCTTCTTGCGGTTCATTGGGATCTGCTAACCTTTTTAACCACATATGGCAATAGATGGGCAGCGCAGGAGGAATCGTGTACTGGCCGCCTATACCCCTACCCTGCTACCTCCCCGCACCTGCATTCAAATCAGCTGCTGGTCTCTATGCCAACCACTGGGGCTCTCCACGTGTGACCGAGGCAAAGTAACTCTTTCAAGCCTCATCCAACAGAAGGTCAGGACGGGCAGCACAATGACCACAGGATCTGTCATGTCCATTGCACAAAGGGTGGAGGTGAACAATTAGTCAAAGGTCCTATTATTTAGCCCGAGACATACATGAGCAAACCTCACCCTCCTCCGGCACAGCAAAAGCAGACATTTCGCATGGGCAGCATACAGGGGCATTCATGTCTCATATCCAAGTGGCACAAAACAGGGCTAGTTACTTCCACGTGCCCTTGGAGCTCCACAGGTGAACCCGGCCTTGCGGGGCCGGGTGCCAAGCCCTATACCCTGTCGGGTGACACTAACTAATGGGACGAAAAAGGAACCAGCAGAAAAGAACTTGTATCACAAGTCTGACCTACTACTGACCGCAGGGTGAGGGGCCCCCCCCTTTGTACATCCCTTAAAATTCCCCATTTAATCTCCCTCACATAGGTTAATCTAAGAAGAGTGTATGTACCCATCAAGCCTGGCACACTTTTACGTCCACATGCCAGTCTCTGGGCACAAAACGTTTTGGATAAGCCGGTGCGTTTCTGCAACGCAATCCCAATAGTGGGCGCTGATGGAGATCTCCTCAGTCCTTGGGTGCTGGCGGCGCTATTATCCCGGACCTTTTGTTGAGAAGGCGGGAGCGGTGGTGAAGCGTGCACATGAGGGAGGTCAGAGCCCGATCCGGTGACAGGTCTATCTGGGGTGCTGTCACCTGCTGGGGCGCCCCCGTGGCTGTGACGGGCAGGGTGCTGGACGCTGCTCTATCTGGCTGTGGCAGGACAGCCTGGGCCGCTACCTCAGAGGCATCCCCTTATTAGGAGAGAAGGCAGAAGGGGATGCTCAAGGAGACGGATGGTGTTGTGCCTGTTATTGCTTGTTGATGCCGCTGCTCCTCCTCCTCCTCGCCCTTCCTCCCCCTCCGCTGTCGACAGAAGGGATTCCCGCTGGGACGCATCACAGGCTTGCAGGCTCCTGGGTTGGAGAAGAGTTGGGGGACAGGAGACAGGTCTTTGTGCAGCCCACCACCCATATAGGGGGAGGAGAAGATGAGGAGGAGCCACCGATGCCTCAACCAGGGGGAAACGCCTCCATCACATTGCAGTGGGGAGGTGGCAGGGAGAGGGTTATGTCACTGGCAGACGGGTTAAATGTGCGAAAAGTAGGAAAGGAGCAACGAGAGGAAGAAGAAGAGGGGGGTGACAGGAGGAAACAAGAAAAATACGAGGTGGTGATAGGAGGAAGAAGAGGGGGTGATAGGAGGAAGAAGAGGGGGTGATAGGAGGAAGAAGAAGAGGGGGTGATAGGAGGAAGAAGAGGGGGTGATAGGAGGAAGAAGAAGAGGGAGTGAATGGAGGAACAAGAGAGGGGTGACAGGAGGAAACAAGAGGAAGAAGAAGAGGGGGTGACAGGAGGACAGAGTCAAGAAGATGTGAGTGCAGGAGGTAAGAATAAGAGGGGGTGACTATGAGGAATAAGAAGGTTTTTCATGAGGAAAGGGAAGAAGAGGGGGTGACAGGGGGAAGAAGAAGAGGGGTTAATGGAGGAAACAAGAGGAGGGGTGACAGGATGAAACAAGACAGGCAGAAGAGGGGGTGACAGAGGAAAGAGGAAAGAAGAATTTGGTGACAGAAGGAAACAATAAGGAAGAGAGGGGTGACAGGAGTAAGAGGAAGAAGAATAGGGGGTGACGGAGGAACAAGGATGAAGAAGAGGGTAGACAGAAGGAAACAAGAGGAAGAAGAAGAGGGGGTGACAGGAGGACCCGAAGAGGAAAAGAAAGGGGGTGTACAAGGAGAAACAAGAGTAGGAAGAATAGGGGTTGACAGGGTAAACAAAGAGGAAGAAGAGGGTGACAGGAGGAAAACAAGAGAAGAAAAGAGGGGGGTGACGGAGGAAACCGAGGGGCAGATAGGGGGTGACATGAGGAACACCAAGAGGAGGAAGAAAGGGGGTGCCATGAGGAAACAAGAGGAGAAGAAGAGGGGGGTTACAGGAGGAAACAGAGGAGGAAGAAGAGGGGGTGACAGAGGGCACAAGAGGGGAAGAAGAGGGGTGACAGGATGAGAACAAGAGGAAGAAGAAGAGGTGGTGCCAGGAGGAACCAAGAGTAAGAAGAATAGGGGTGACAGAGGAACAAGAGGAAGAAGAAAGAAGGGGTGACAGAGGAAACAAAGGAAGAAGAAGAGGTGGTGACAGGAGGAAACAAGAGGATGCGAAGGGTGTTGACAGTATGAAACAATAATGGAGGCAGAAGAGGGGTGTGATAGGGGACGACGAGGGGGTCTAGGATTAAGAATATGGGTTGGCTCTAGTAATCAGCGTGGGTTCTCGTATGCAGAATCGATGGTGCTGTGAGAAGAAGATTGGGTGTACTCGCAGGACGACTAATAGTTAATTGAATTGCGACCCAGCTTAATGTGTTACATAGGAAACCAGAGGAACATACGGCCCTTAGGTGGTGAACAGTCGCAATCAGGCAGACGCTTGCTTTCACCACGTCATTACTAAGCAACTCTTTTTTCTCCGTCGTAAGAAGCACTCTTTGTTGTCACCTTCTGCCATCATGAAGCATAATGTAGTTACATTATTAGCATCCTCATTGGTTATCTTAATTACTCAAGAATAGGTGGTGGTAATGTAGGAACACAATATTCTTTGTTGACGGAGTAACAATAGTGAAGCAATAGTTTGTTCCAGGATTAAATGAGGAAAGACAGGTGTTTTACAGAAGGAAACACTAATGAAACTAGGTGGTGACATTAGTACAATATGAAGAATAATAGTTTTTTACAGGAGGAAACCCTATGATTAAGACATGAGGTTTGACATTCGCAAATAGAATAATAAGAGTTGTTTTACCTTATTAAACACGATATCATAAGATGTGTGTACAGGAGGAAACAAGAGGAAGGAAGAAGAGGGGTGACAGAGAAACACGAGGAAGAAGAGAGGGGGTGACAGGAGGAAACAAGAGGAAGAAGAAGAGGGGGTGACAGGAGTGAAACAAAGGGGAAGGCGAAGAAAGGGGGTGACAGGAGAAACAAGAGGAGGAGAGAGGGGGTGACAGGAGGAAACAAGAGGAAGAAGAAGAGGGGGTGACAGGTGACAGGAGGAAACAGAGGAGGAAGAAGATGGGTGACAGGAGGAAAAAGAGGAGGAAGAAGAGTGGTGAACAGGAGGAAACAAGAGTAAATAAGAGGGGGTGACAGGAGTAAACAAAGTATAAAAAAGAGGAGGGGGGTGACATGAAGGAAAACGAGGAAGAAGAAGATGGGGTTACAGGAGATGAAAACAGAGGAAGAAGAAGAGGGGTTTACAGGATCTGAAAAGGCAGTCGAATGATGGGGTAACAGGAGAAAAGAAGAATGGGGTTACAGGAGGAAGATAAGGAGAATAAGAGGGTGGGTTACTTAGTAAGAGGAAGAAGAGAAGGAAAAGAATATGGTGACAGTATGAAGATAAGGTGTAGAATAGGGGTTGATAGGAGGAAAAGGAAGAAGAGGAATAAGCAGGAAAGAAGAAGGGGGTAACAGTAGGAAGAAGAAGAGGGAGATGACGGAAGACGAGAATGAGAAGAAATTGGTTGACATATTAGAAGAATAATAATAGGGTTAAAATGAGGAGAGATGTATGAAGAATAGGAGGTGACATAGAATAAGATACATAGTGGATGACAATATAAAGATATTTGAAGTGAAAGTGAGGCCTGAGTGGAATGGTATAAGAGAAGGTTAAAGGAATGATGAGTAATAATGTTCACACTGCTCAAAAATACAGTAGCACTTCCATAACCCAATATCACTGTCAAGTAAATCAAACTTCTGTGAATCAGCCTGTCCCCTTAAAAGCTACACTGAGTGTCAATCATTTCACTGTCATAGCAACACACTCAAAAGTATGGGAATATAAGCATGTGGAGGCCCACACCACAATACTGATCCTCATCAGATGCATGCAGAGGTCTTGTAGGGAGTTGTATTATACGGGCACTGGGGGCCACACAATACTGAGCCTTATCAGGAGGCATGCTGAGGCGTTTGAGGGAGTGTATAGAGGCACGTGGAGCCACACATGCTACTGAGGCCTCTCAGGAGAATGCAAAGGTCTTGAGAAAGTCATACATGCCTGTGGGGACCACACACACCTCTGAGCTGATCATGAGCATGCCGAGGGTTTGAGGAGGTCATACGTGCACATGATACCACACAATATGAGCCTGATCATGAGCTGCCGAGGTGTTGTAGTATGTCATACGGCAAGCTGGGCCCACAAACACAATATGAAAACCTCATAAGGAGCATGCCGAGTGTATAGTGAGGTCATATCAGGCACGTGGAGCAAAACCACTACCGAGCCCTCATCATGAGCATGCGATGTGTTGTAGGGAGGGTCATACGGCCAACGTGGAGACCACACACAATACTGAGCCTCATCAGGGAGCAGCCGAGGTGTTGTAGGGAAGTCCCATACAAGCACGTGGAGGCCCACACAATCCTAAGGCCCCTCACAGAGCATACCCGTGTTGTAGGGATGTGCTTCATACAGTCCATGGAGGCCACACCACTACTGAACCTCATCATAGCATGCCCAGGTGTGTAGGGAAGTTATGACAGTCACGTGGAGACCGCACACGTATACTGAGCCAATTTTTGACTGTTTTAGGTACATAACAACAAGAGTTGGGATCAGCTGTAGTGTGGTTTTCACTTTAATTTTTGTGTGGGGCCTCCATATCAATGGCCTCCAGTTGTTCTAAATTTGATTTCCATTGAGATTTTGTTTTTTTTTTTTTGATTTTGTTTGTCAGCACATTCAACTTTATACAGAACAAAGTATTCAATGAGAATGTTTCATTCAGATCGAACATGTGTTATTTGAGTGTCCCCATTATTTTTTTGAGCAGTGTACAAGAAGAAGTGCTGAAAGGACACATGCAAGGTGAAGGAATGAATATAAAGAACTACCAGAATTTCAATGGAAAAGATAAGGAAAGAAGATACATGAACGAGGAAGAACACGCTGAATCATTTGGCATGCAACGACGGGACACTGCATCATGTTCAGGACACATTATACACTCTAATGAGGGGATTAACACCTGGATTGTCAATTCATGATATTTACAATAACCACCTATATCTGGCCCAGCAGGAGCCCAAATCATGGAAAAGACCATTATTCTACAAGCCATCATCTCATCATTAGACTAAGCAACTGAACTGGATCCGACCCATTAGTACTACTTCTCCTGTATATATGGACCGTGCACAGTACTACTTCTCTGGGTGGTTCTATGCAGTGCTCCTATGGGTTTATTTGCGGACATGTGCATTAATAATATTAATATTCTAGAATCATTGAATTGTCATGGTCAACAGAGCTTGCAATCTATCCTGTGGCTAAGTTGTGCGCAGAGTATTTCCTGCCACCTGTGCAGGTCGCAGGCCCTTCTAGTACATCCTGATGTGCTCCAGTCACATCCAGAGCTGCACTTACTCTCCTGCAGAGCTCTCGTTCTCATACAGCCCACACTGGTTAATGCAGCGCAGGCTTCTGTCTCGTACACACAGGATTATGGTGTGGAGTGCAGTGCATGGTGGGAGTTTTCCATTAAGATGCAGCAGTCGGAATGCAGCTCTGGATGTGACTAGAGAGAACACAGGACGACATTGAGTACAATGAGCCATAGTATCACAGAGCCACAAAGTAAGCCTGTCTGATGGCTGGGGGTGCGGGATGGTACGGAGAGGGCGCTATACTCACACCAGGCCATTAGTCAGGCTCCGTACCGACCTCCAGGACATCAGGGCATTCAGTCTGCCGCCATATTGGGTGGTCCGACTCTTGGGGCTATGGGGGTGTACATAGAGGTCACATATTGCTCAGTCTTCTCTTAACCCTTTCCCGCGTGTTTACATTTTTGTCGTTTTCTTGTGGGCTTGGATGTTACGGCTTTCACTGTGCGCCCCAAATGACAAGTCTACTTCATTCTCCAATCATGCCGATATCAAATTTATATCGGATTTCATACATTTACAAGAATTAAACAGTTCATATATTCAGTGAGCTCTCCGGTCTTCACGCACGTGGGTCTCGTCCGCGCAGAGGATCCCTCCTGGACACGAGGTAACAAACTCCAACACAGCGACGGGACAGAGTTCACCAGGCTGGTTCAGAGCAATGCTTCCTGCTTTCGATCCTGCGAAAGGACTGTGCGCAGGATCGCAGGGTTACAAAACTACCACGCATGTGTTTAGAGCCCTTCGCTCTGTTGCTCTGCTGCTCGTGGTAGTTTTGTGACTGCGAACCCTTCACTGAGGGCGCCGCCATCTTTTACCGCAATGGATGGGTTAACACCCGCGATTAGTGCTAGAACCGTTCACCGGTGTTACTGGTAAGTGTTTGCTGCAACATGCAGCAAACAGTTACCGGCTATGGAGAGGGCTCAGCTGATGTCTGACGTACTAGTGCGTCACACGTCGGTAAGGGGTTAACCCCTTAACGCTGAAGCCACTTTTTACCTTCCTGACACGGACCATTTTTTCAAATCTGCCCTGTGTCACTATAAATGGTTATAACTTTGGAACGCTTTAACATATCCAAGTGATTTTGAAATTGTTTTCTCGTGACACTTTGTACTTCTTGTTAGTTAAAACATTTTGGTGGCATGTTTTGCATTTATTTATGAGAAAATCAGATATTTGGTGAAAATTTGGAAAAATTCACAATTTTCGAAATTCAAAATGTTCTACTTTTTCCACACATGAGTCATAACACCAGAAAACATAATAACTAGCATTCACTGAATGTCTACTTTATGTGGACATGGTTTTTTATACATACTATCATTTTTGTACCATGTTCTGGGCCTTTGAACTTTAGGTGCAATTTTTCATATTTTCATTAAAAAAGCAAAATCCTGCTATTGAGGGACCTGCTCAAATCACTTTGAGGCCTAAATAAAAGTAAAACCCCATAAATTACTCCATTACAGAAACTACACCCCTCAACGTACGTAAAACAACTTTTATGAAGTTTGTTAACCCTTTAATTGGTTTACAGGGGTTAAAACAAAATCAGATGCAATTACGAAATTAGATTTTTTTTGGCTAAATTAATATGTCTTTCATAAAATGTACAAATTCTCAGTGGATAAAATACCAAAACGCTCCACAAAATTTGATACCCAATCTCTCCCGTGTATAACAATCCCCCACATGTGGTGGTGACCGCTGTATGGGCACACGCCGGGGCATGGAGGGAGCTGCGCCATTCAAAGCATATTATGCATTTATAATGGCTATACAATCTTTATTTTTTTGGCAATTTAGACATATAAGGGCTTATTTTTTGCGACATGAGATGCACTGGCAGTCCCGGGGCTGCGATCGGAGCAGCAGACCCCCCGGTAAGTGCCGGGGGGGGGGGTGTCGTTCCGAATCCAGTTAAATGCCCCTAGCATGCCGCGTGTTAGGGCTTAACAACTGCAATCGGAAAAATCTCCGATCGCGGGTGTTAGAGGAGGGTGTCGGCTATAATATATAGCCGACACCCGCAGCTTCTGTCCCTGGCTTCATTCAGGAGCCGGGGCCAATAGTTTGACGTACTATTACTGCATATTGCGGGAACGCACCTCCCGCCATTCAGTAATAGTACATCAAATGTCGGTAAGGGGTTAAAGGGATGTCGCAGTCAGTGGCCCTTTAATTCCTGCAGCAGTTTTATACACAGTGAACCATTGTACAATCTCATTATAAGCTCCCGGCGGCCATGTTTCTGGCGCCTCTATGTCCGCGTCCCTCCTGATGGGTGCGGTCCATTATCACTAATGTGTCTAATTGCCCCCGGCTCCCGCAGGGATTCGCACTCTCCCTTTCCGACACTTTCACGGTTTCCTGAGGATTTGTTCTGCCTGTTATTGGGATTTTATTCCATTTATTTTTCATAAAGCGGAGACCTCTTGTTATTTATAATTATGGTGAAGTAAAGTGACTGGAAATGAGCTGGAAATGTGCGCGGAGCTCAGCGGGCCCCAGGGGGCGCATCTAACATGTCCTGCCTTAAAGGAGAAGTCTACCCTGAACCTGACTTATTACGACCAGTCATTGATCTGCAGCACATTATACTCCAAATGGCCGATATCTGCAGCGTGCCTCGTACTTAAAGGGGTATTCCAGGATTTATATAGTGGTTACTATCCTTGTATAATATCAGATCAGTGGGGTCTAACCCCCAACACCCACATGATTTTCTGCAGTGTTTTATTCAGCTCTGCTCCATTTAGCTAAGTGCGTCTAAGCTGCAGCACCAAACACGGCCACTATACTATGCACAGCGCTGTGCTAGGTCAGCAGGGAAGTGGGCGCCAGGCTTATCTATAGGGGGCGGTTTCTCCAAACAGCAAAACTTAGGGGTTGTGGACCCCTAATGATCTGATATTGGTGACTTATCCTTAGTAAATTTGATTAATGCAAAGACCTTAAATACTTGTGACCTTAAATTACTGTGTGAACGTGACCTTTGAAAACCCTTGGTCACATCACAAAACCTGCTCCTTCCCTTTAATTACTGATGAAAGGAAATTCATTGGATCTCACTGAGCTACTTTACAGTAACTTTGTAAACTTTTAGACAATAGACAATCGAGAAGATCATTTTTAGGGGATTACTTTGCACCCCGACTGTTTGCCTGCTATAGTGTCTTTTTGTGTTCTCTAGTCGCATCCAAAGCAGTTTTATATTGTTCTGCATCTCAGACCTTCTCTGATCTCATATTGACCCCATACCCTTTAAATATATATACTGTATATAAGTCTGGAGGTCACTGACCCCCGCTGATAGATCAGAGTACGGACCGGTAATGATGTGAGCTCATGACTACTGCTGGTACCACAGCACTTCCCACAATGCTTTGCTCTGTATTCATTATCTTAAAGTGAAGAAGTTGCGGTCACTTATCCGTTTCGCCGTTACACTCCCACATAGATAATATCTCAGCCACAATCAGTAGTTGGGCAGAGAATACAACTTCCTCTGAATTTTTATTCCGTACTAAAACCTGTTTAATAAAAAAGATGCAATAAAAATCTACTTAACTCACAAAGGGCAATGAATATAACAAGTGGGAGCTCAGTGCAGAGCCTGTGACCTACTGAGACCACCATACACTGGATAGGGGGATACAGACTAGATCCCTGGGGACCACCATACACTGGATAGGGGGATACATAATAACTGAATAGGGGGATACCATACTAGGATAGGGGGATACATACTAGATCCCTGGGGACCACCATACACTGGATAGGGGGATACATACTAGATCCCTGGGGACCACCATACACTGGATAGGGGGATACATACTAGATCCCTGGGGACCACCATACACTGGATAGGGGGATACATACTGGATCCCTGGGGGTCTGAGTGCTGAGACCACCATACACTGTGGTCAATTAAAGGGTCTCCTGGTCTGTAGTCATTATCATTCCCTGGATAGGGGGCTACATACTGGATCTCTGGGTGTCTGACTGCCGAGACCACCATACATCACTGGATTGTTGATGCTTGTTCATTTATAATCCCCATAGTTCACATCTAGAAGCCGGGAGGACGTGAGGACCAGGGTCCCAGTAGCCAGACCCGACCTATCCACTTCTTTATCACCAATATTCTCCACTAGGCCTATTTGAAACTTCTTCTGTGCAATACTGTCAGTCCTGTATCCCAGGCTGTACCCCATGACCATGGTCATCTATGTGCTGTAAGTCCCTGGCACCGGTGGGAATTCTGTCCCATGCTGGGACAGAGACCCCTGGTGTTGTAGATGACTATGATGCTGGGAGTCCTGGTCCCTTCACTGTGTTTAGTGTTACAATGTGTGATCCATAGACGGGGCACTGCCATCAGAAACCAGGGGTTGTCTCCTTCTATAGGGGATCAATGTTATTAATGAAAGAATCCGATTTTTTTCCCTTCTATACTGGATAGAGGATAAAGGTCTGATCATGAGGGGTCCCCTGATCTACCCTGTAGTATCCAGGACCTCCAACTTGTCCTGTAAGCCACGGGCCAAAGTCCCATACAAATCACATGTGCATCCTATTGATTTATAAGGAATTTCAGAATGAGCCAATCCCAGAGGTCCTAAGGGGCAGCAGAGGGGACATTCCAGTGCCCCATTGCCAAAACTGGGACCCGCTGTGATCAGACACGTTTCACCTATTGTGTGAATAAAGCCCTGTTCTCTTCCCATCATGCCTTATCTGCTTGGTTGAAGCATTGGAGCAATGCGCCTCCACGTCATACATTGACACCAGTGTAAAGGTGGCCATATACTTCACATAGCTGTCATCTGCCGCCAGACACCTCTGCTGCCGCTTATCTCCTGTGGGAACCATCAGCCACATTGAAATTCAGCCGCAGAGAATTGGCCTCTCTTAAGGTTCCTTCTATTTTCTTATAGTTTATAAAACATTCTTTTAGTGTCTTTAAAACTGTCGGTGTCCAGACTAGCAATGAAGCAGCTCTTCCTTCCCCTCTACCAGCAGGAAATCTTAGCAACAATTTCAATTCACCAAGTGAATTCAGCCCATAACTTCTTCTAGCCAATCCCATGTCTGTGTGTTCATCATCAGTGGAGGATGTATCCCCCTTCTCGCTAGTTATTACACAAATACTGGTGATATCTGAGATCCGGCTCCAACCATATACACATTATGTCCTAGTATTTGTTGACCTCTCATTAAAACGTGATCTGAATTGTTTTGCCTTGTGGACAGACGATCCATAGCGGCGGCCATCATGATGTCTTCCTTCCCCTCCCCCGACTTGAACTTTAATAGTTTATAAAGCTGGAGCAGGGACAGGAGTTATGTGGATCCCCCCTCCGCCTCCTCCTCCTCCCCACTCGGAGGCTTCTGCCTTTTATTCATCCCAATGATCCAAACTTTTCAGAGAGAACTAATGTTTAATCTCCTTCCAGACCCTCTTAGGTTTCCTTCCTTGGCTTAGACGAGACGCTGAAAACCGTTATCTCTCGCTTTAGGGATTTTACTCTGGCCCGATGTCTGGACCAGAGAGATGAGGAGATATTAGGGATGAAAGCCGTCAGTATTACACAACAATAGAATGTTATTTCATTGTAACCATGTGATAGATGATGATAGGAATCTACAGTAGCTTTGGGACCCCCTAAAGGAGTGACCATGAATATGGAAAACCCTCTGGGGTCTAAGACCAGGGGCGAGACTCTAAAAAACACATATTTTTGCCACGTTTGTTTTGGGTTCTGTGTCTGCTCATAAGTTCTGGGGGTTTCACAGAACTCTCTGTCCTATAAGTGACCTCAGACCAGGAGATAACACAGAAACTGAATTCCCCTAGAAAACGGAAGTGACGTATCCAAGGAGGCCACTAATTGGATGGAGAAGGTCCATGACCCCAACCCTGACCTCTGCCCACGTATAATGGTCGGTGCGAACGCTCCTTAAGATCGTGCGCCAGAAAGCATGAATCTGGCGCTTCCCTGCACTGGCTCGACAGAGTTCACCTCCTTTTTTATGGTGCACCTTTAACATAGGGCGTGCGAAAGACATTGCATGTTAAATCAGGCGCACGGTCCGACAGAGCACCGGAATGCACCCTTATTTGTCGCATGGGTTGCGTGCGACACAATAGCGGCGCAGACACTTCATAAATACTCATAAATACCTGTGCAAGAAGTTTACACCTAAAAGTATGTGCAAAGTCCGTCTGAAAACTGGCGCAAAACCCTGAATAAATGAGCCCCACTGTGTCCCGGATGCTACGTTGAAGTGCTTTGCAGTGTGTATGATACCGCTATGTCCTGAAAGGGTTAAACCACATTGTATTTTCTCTGTTCACATCTAAAGAAAAGTAAACACGCTTCTGGATGTAAGAATCGCCGCCGCTGTCCTACACTGAGCCGCCTCGGGTTACCGCTGCCTCAGGTTACATACACTGATCTATCCTGGGCCCGTACATCCAGTACACAGCACCACACCTGGTCTAGATCTGTGGCACTGACCAATCACAATGAAGGTCCCAGCAGTTAGACCCTCACCCAGATTGTGGATAGAAGATAACCATTATACCTTGGGCAACCATTTGGGTCATGGGTCAGGATCTGCAACAGATTTTCAACACTTATAGAATTTGCTACCGACTATGGAAGCTTTGGAACTGCTGTTGGAATGCTGTTACTCGAGAGTGTTCTAGGAGTTCTGGAGTGACAGAGCTGTCTATCAGACTGAAGAGCTTTCTACTCTCTGCTCTATAGGCCCTCCTCTGCTAAGTGAAGGAGCTGTATCAGGATTTTGGATGGATACAAACGGCTGTGGAACAGTTTATTGCAAAGAGCAGAAAGCTCTTCAGGCTCAAAGACTCCCAGAGGCCGTGCAGGAGCTGCAAGACTCGATTAAAGGCTTTTGGGTGTGATTAGAGAATATTTCTCAATAATTAAATACTCAGTGTTATGAAATGTAATTCAAAACCTGCTATGTGAGGTCCAGAAAACCCCAGTACAGGCGCTGATGGTCTGTCCTAATAAAATATATCAATATGAGATGGACACTTGCACGCACCATGGATCTGATATTGATGACTACTTTTAAGCAGGGGGTGGAGATTAAATATGGCCATGCCCAGGTGCCGGCGGGGTTCAAATGCCTCCAGAAGCTTTGCCGGGGGCATTTACAGGGTTAAAAGCCACAATCGCTGCCAGGACAATATGCAGCAAACGCCCACCATGTAAGGAGAGCCCTCTCCATAGCCCCAATGTACCTCCAATGTAAGACACTGATCAAAATTACAGACACTTTCAGATCCCTGCGAGTTATTGGTGTTACTCCGGCACCTGGTGCTGATTTCCTTCGTTATGTGACAATCCCAATGTAACCGGCAGTAACTTTCCAGGTGTCACTGACTCTGTATAAATGTTGTGCTGTTCCCAAGCGACTGAACCCCCCGGCCGCAGGTTGTCCATATGAAGGATAAAGGGGGGACCCTGTCATCCGTAGCAAGAGAAGTCTGTAAGTTTGTTCCGTTCCCCAAGAAGACTCATCAGCCCTGAAATACAAATGTAAGAGAGAACAGGATAATGCGGAGAATCTCCATGGATAATTGTTTCACTGCAGAAGGAATTGCCAGTTCAGCACTGAACAAGCTAAGGATCTCTCCCGTCATACAGTGTCTCCATGTATAAGAGCATTTGGAAGCCGACTCTGCGGTCACCAAACATCTCGATAGCAGGAAGAATCAGAAGGCAAAACTCCCCTTTACTGAGAAGCAGGATGTGTGGACAGACAAGAAGTGCCACATCTATTCATGAAGTGTGTGTTCTAGTGTCGCCACAATACTCTGCACCCCTAAGGGACGTCCCGGTGAAGAGTCGGACCGTGTGCACACATTTGTTACTGTGATTCAACAAAATTGTGTTGCACGCTGTATGTTAAGAATAGTTGGCGCACACTTCCTGAGCAGTGCAGGGTGCACCAGGTTAATGAAGAACGTGCACCAGTATAATCTAATCTAGCGCCCCTTGCACATTAGTGAGGCAAACTGCACATAGTGCTCTACTTTTCATAAATGTGGCCATTATGTTCATCAACAAACTTGGGAAAGACTGAACCCACAGTGTGCAAATAAGTCAGTGAAAGATGGAGGAAGTGTCATGGTTTGGGGAATGTTTTCTGCAGCAGGAGATCTCATACAGATACATGTCAGAGTGAATACAAGTATCAGAACCTTCTTCTACAACACGTGGTTCCTTCCTCGCATTCATCACTTAATCAGCAGCAGTTTTCATGTAGGACATTGCTCCGTGTCACACAGCAAAACGGGTAAAGCGGTTACTTGCAACATAAAACATAACTATGAAATGGCCACAGCCCAGAGTCCTGATCTAAACCCAATAGGAAAGCTCTGGAAAATTCTTGCTGATAAAGTTCTGGTCAAGAAACCCAGAACAGTCACAGAACTGTGGAAGAGACTGGAAGAAGAGCGGAGCAGATCCCAGCAGAGCCGTGTGAGAGACTAGTGATGTCCTGTGGCTGGTGCCGAGATGTAATGGGTGGACAACAAGAAGTCCCTGAAAACTATAGTCATCTGTCTGCGACAACCAGCATGGCTACCAGCTCGTCATTCAGCTTTCCCAGAATCCTGAGCAGAATGCTGCAATAGTTGGGCTGTAAATTGGTTGTCACTCAGCTTTTCTTGGAACAGATATGGGGCCCCCTGGCCGACGCTCGCGGTCACTAATCAGCAGTTGTTCTGATTTTTGGCAGCGCCCGCTGTGGCCTCGGGCAGAGGTTAAGCGATTGTTAGTCTTCAGTTAATTAACTCCATGTATTAACGATCATGTTAGAGGCGAGTGACCCCAGATTATTGGAAGCGCTGCGCCCCCGGAGCCACAGATATACAGGATAGAAGAGAACGCAGGAGGCGGGGCTTGTGATTAACTGCTTCTATCCCTAAACACTAATAATGCCTGCAACTATGTATCTAATCCTATCCTGTGTGATACTGTCTACTGAGCTGTGTATCGTCATGCTTCTTCAGGAAACCTCCATCAAAGTGCCGCCATACGGAGAAAACCCCACATTGTTAACCCCTACCGGTGTTAATACGCATAATTATAATTCCTTTATTTGTATGGCGCTCACAGATTACGCAGCGCTGCACAGAGCTACCAAATCAGACACTGTCCCCAATGGGGCTCACAATCTAATCACTTACTAGTTTGTTTTTGGAGTGTTGGAGGAAACCCATGCAAACACGGAGAGAACATACAATTTCTTTGCAGCGCTGCAAGGCTGTAATGCTAACCCTAGTGGTGGTGTATAATCTGTATGTAGTGATCTCCTCCTAGTGGTGGTGTATAATCTGTATGTAGTGATCTCCTCCTAGTGGTGGTGTATAATCTGTATGTAGTGATCTCCCCCTAGTGGTGGTGTATAATGTGTATGTAGTGAGCTCCCCCTAGTGGTGGTGTATAATCTGTATGTAATGAGCTCCCTCTAGAGGTGGCTGCAGGTAGACAGGGATTGTATCATGTAATTGCAGGTTTATGCAGGGGGTTTGGAGCTCTGAATTAGGAAATTCTGATGCTTAAACAATAATTGCCCTCCCTGCTATCCCCGGTGTCTGGGGGGCTCTGGAAGCCTCTGATTCTCTGTATATGGGACACTATACAGCTCGTGGTGCAGGTGATTGGCAGTGATGATGATGAGCTGGAGGTCTGACGGGTAATGGCCACGGGGCAGGGGCTACTAGGGGACCACCATCAGGATTGACACGTCACCCTCAGGTCCTGGCCCTGGGAGGGGAGAAGTCATCATCTATCATGGACCACCATAAAAAGTCCACTATATGGCGCGGTGACCCCATGACCTGTACCTATGGCGGCGCCCTCCATCCATCTACCACTGCCCCTCCATACTGCGCCCAACCATATGGTGTGCACAGTGCCAGGAGGCTGCTCTCAGCCTCGTTACTGCTTGTACTGACGACACATTATATACACTGTATATAACAGGAGGGGACACTGAGAACGTCAGCCCGAAATTACATACAACCTCACAGGTGGCTGACACCAGCGAGAGCCTCATCACCCCCTGTATGTACACAAGCCGGCAGGTCTTACCTGGCGCCGCAACTCCGGGAGAATGACCTGCAGCGCTGACACTCATCTGCCTGACAGATACCTGGAGGAACAGGTCCTGATGACAGCGCAGGTGCGCACCTACCTGGAACAGACCATTGTGCTCCAGGGATGGGGGAGCTCTGCCTGTGATCTAACCCAGGACAACCCTGCAATGTGCACAAACCCAGAGAGGACAGAGGCAGAGGGGGCGAATATAGGGGAGCACAAGAAGTGGGCACCCCCCACCCAAATAATGGAATTACCCTGTACTCTGCGCAGCCAGGTTATAGTGACAGCCCAACCATCACAGTGCACAGACATATATGTCCCCCAAATACCACTGCGTGTACCCCAAGTGTCAGCGTGTCCCTGTCCTGTCCCCCCAAGTGTCAGCGTGTCCCTGTCCTGTCCCCCCAAGTGTCAGCGTGTCCCTGTCCTGTCCCCCCAAGTGTCAGCGTGTCCCTGTCCTATCAGACTCGCAGGCTTTTGGCTTCTCTATGAGTGGGAGGAGGAGCGGGACTCACAGGCTTCTCAATGAGATGGGAGGGGGCAAGCAGGACTCCAGACTTCTCCTATGAGGGAGGAGGGAGCGCAGGACACCAGGCTTTCTTTATGAGTGGGAGGGGGGCAGGACTCACAGGCTTCTCTATGAGTGGGTGGAGGAAGCAGACCACAGGTTCTCTTGAGTGGGAGGGAGGGAAGAGGACTCCGGTTTCTCATGAGTGGGAAAGAGAGAGCAGGACTCACAGGTTTCTCTATGAGGGGAGGAGGGAAGCAGGACTCACAGGCTTTCTCTATGAGTGGAGGGGAGAGAGGCAGGACTCACAGGCTTTCTTATGAGTGGCGGGGAAGCAGGACTCAAGGCTTTCTCTATGAGGGGGGGGGAGCAGGACTCAGGGTTCTCTATGAGTGGGGGGAAGCGACTCCAGGCTTTCTCTATGAGTGGGAGGAGGAGCAGGACTCCAGGCTTCTCTATGAGTGGGGAGGGGGCAGGACTCCAGGCTTTCTCTATGAGTGGGGGGGAAAGCAGGACTCGCAGGCTTTCTCTATGAGTGGAGAGGGGCAAGAGCAGGACTCGCAGGCTTTCTTAGAGTGGGTGGAGAAGCAGGACTCCAGGTTCTTCTTAGAGTGGGTGGAGAAAGCAGGCTCGCAGGCTTTCTTAGTGAGGGGAGGGGGAGCAGGACTCACAGGCTTTCTCTAGTGGGTGGAGGAGGCAGGACTCACAGGCTTTCGGCTTTCTCTTGGTTGGTGGGTGAAGCAGAACTCAGGATTTCTCTAAAAATGTGAAGAGAAAGCAGGACTCGCAGGCTTCCTCTATAGGCGTGACATTATTAAATACATTAAACAACTAAATGACATTGTACTGAATATAGCCACATTTGGCCCCTTTATCAGATAGAATAGAAGACCTGACAGATCAGTGGTAAGTACCTGCCAACCTGCGGGCTTGCTTTACCTCTGGGATGTCTATTCTGAGGTTGCAAATGTAACAAAACCTGACGGCTACTGCACACTCAGTGCTTTCTCCAGAGCTGGATGGTATCTGGGAATGGGGTTATAGGGTCACAGTTCTGCTCCGTCATTTCCATTTATGTGTATTATGCACAAGTGGAATCTTACCAGGATAGGAACCTCAACCCCAACACTATGTGCCTGCCCTGATGTAGCACTCCAGCAGTGAAGGGGTGGATGATAAACGCCTCATTATATACAGGCGGTATTATACATGTACAAGGTGACCCCATTATCCTCCAGCAGCATTGATTCTGCAGCACTGTGCACACGTGACTCCCTGGCATTAGCAGAATCGATGCTCTGACTCTTCGTTGTGTCTTGATTCCTGGGTAATTGTCCCCAGTGTGATGTGCCCGGCTTACAGCTAGGATTGGGCTCTCACCACACGCGCCTGGCAGCTGTTCTGGAGGTCACCAAATGTCACAGCGGCTCCCAAAATCACAGCAGGCCCGAAATATTGTACGAGAGGATTGTGGATGTTCTTCGGTGTGTATGTATAGTATACACACTGTATATATAGTAGCAATTCTTTCGGATTGTAGATCCAGGATTTATACAGATAGAAACAGAACTTGCAAAAAAAATTAAAAACAGAATTTTGGTTCAATGTAAACACATGCAACTTCCCAAATTGACCACTTTCACATTGGGGCACATTTACTAAGCTCCGGGCACCAGTTTTCTGTTGGACTTTGAAAGTTCTTTCTAGTGCTAACTGCTTGCACAGGTATTTAACTCCTTTCGGACCGTCTGCTTACTTTAGACGTCAAAGGGCGCAAGTTCCAAGTAAAGATGTCGCTGCAGTTTTCTACTGCACCCTCGCCAGCGGGAGACCCTAGATGTCGCTGCAGTTTTCTACTGCACCCTCGCCAGCGGGAGACCCTAGAAAGACGCTACATGCGGCTCATTTGACCATCGGGTCTAAAGGGGTTTACCAGAGTTGCTGAGTACAGCTCTGATCAGAATCCCCAATCACAGGTGGTGGTTTTCCTCTGTAACTGAGGGTGCGGTCACACGTCGTGTTTAACGCATGCGTTTAAAAAGGAGGAGGAGGAGGACAGAGGGGTCTGGAGGAGGAGGAGGACAGAGGAGGAGGAGGACAGAGGGGTCTGGAGGAGGAGGAGGACAGAGGGGTCTGGAGGAGGAGGAGGACAGAGGGGTCTGGAGGAGGAGGAGGACAGAGGAGGAGGAGGACAGAGGGGTCTGGAGGAGGACAGAGGGGTCTGGAGGAGGACAGAGGGGTCTGGATAGGTGTATCATGTGCATGTCTGTGTTTATCATAGTTGCACTAGTCCTGTATGTAGATCAGCGCAGCATTAGTCTGGAAGATGACTTGTATTTCTGGGTTTATCACTGGTCCGGTATGCAGATTATCACACACTTTGGAGTAATGTGTCGCTGCGGCTCCTCCCCTTTCCGGCTTCCCAGAAATCTCTGTATTATTGTTTTAATAAACGATCAGATCGGAGGCTGCAGACGCAGTGACCGTGCGAGTGTCCTGATACTTGTGTAATAAAGAGGAGTTATAATGGTAAATTCTTGAGATGACTCAGTGGCCGAGGACATAATAGTGCAACTCCTGGACACCCCCAGTTAGAGGGCACCCTCCCTAGTCAGTCGGGGGTACCCTGCATTACTACATGGACCCACATCTGTAATATAAACAATAGTCCCTGACAACATGTCACAGCTGCAGTCAGTAGGGGAGGGGCTGCGTACACATTCGCTTCCATAGGAGGAGAGTGGACGCTCAGCATGTGCTGCCCGCCCTCCACTCACTGCTGCCATCACCAGGGTCGCAGTTATGGAAAAACAATAACATTTTACGAGTTTGTTGTCGCATATAAATGTTAAAAAAAAGTCAAAAATGAAACGTCAGAGAAAATAAAAATTTCACAAGATAAAGATCGAATGTTAGAAATGCGACAAAACAACAGGAGGGACAAACATAAACTTATCGACTATTCCAGGAAGTCAGAAAGAAAATACTATAACTACCCGACTGAGAGCCAAAACGGCTCCAGATCAATCAAATCAAATAGAACCTCATATCAATTGCAAATATATTAACCTGGCAAAATATAAAAGATAAATTATAGTTATAATCAATAATCCACAGATCATTGCAGAGTGCAACAGATCAAAGGGTTAAAGGTTGATTTTTTTAATGACTCATCAAACAGAAAGTAAAGAGCTCCCCCTAGTGGTGGTGTATAATCTGTATGTAGTGAGCTCCCCCTAGTGGTGGTGTATAATCTGTATGTAGTGATCTCCTCCTAGTGGTGGTGTATAATCTGTATGTAGTGATCTCCTCCTAGTGGTGATGTATAATCTGTGCCCCCTATGTACAAGAATATAACTACTGTACATAGGGGCAGTATTATAGTAGTTATATTCTTGTACATAGGGGGCAGTATTATAGTAGTTATATTCTTGTACATAGGGGGCAGTATTATAGTAGTTATATTCTTGTACATAGGGGGCAGTATTATAGTAGTTATATTCTTGTACATAGGGGGCAGTATTATAGTAGTTATATTCTTGTACATAGGGGGCAGTATTATATTATTGTATATTACTACTGATATGATATTTCTAGTGTTGCTATCCCTGGAAATATCCTGTTTCTGGTCCTTTACAGTAATACATATGATTGTCGCACCCAGTTCAGACTATCAGATGTGTCTTATTAAATCCCTGGAGCCAGTTATCAAATCCGCAAGCACCCCAGTCCAATTTACACCCCGCTCACCCGTTCCCTGTCACCTACTTAATAGGATACAGATATTCCCTCTAAAAGAGAACTGACAATTCATTTTGTGTAAGTGGAAGATCTTTACTGAGCGAAGAAGATCCGTAACGACCAAGACACAAGGTGCCGAGCGAGGAGCCACTGCAGGGGCGAAGTACAAGGACCAAGCACATACATCTCCTCCTCATATTGTGGTCTCTCATCTCCTCCTCATATTGTGGTCTCTCATCTTCTCCTCATATTGTGGCCCCACATCTCCCATTCACATTGTGGCCCCCTATGTACACCTCATGCTATGGGCCCCCTAATATTGTAGCCTGTTATGTCCACCTCATTCTGTGGTCCACCTCATATTGTGGCCTCTCATATAACCTTTTGGTTAGATCATATTTGGGCCCATCTCATCTCCCCCTCATATTGTGGCCTCTAACTTCCCACTTATATTTGTGGCCTATCCCCTCCCATTCATATTGTGGTGGGAAGGAAGCCATTAGTCCATCGACCCTTCTTGGGATTGCCACCTTGCATTAAAGATTCTGCAGAAGGCAATATTCAGTCCCTGATACTATTCATTCACAGGGGATGGTTGTTTGAGTCCAGGTTACCAAAATTAACTTTCAGAAAGTCAAATAAGACCCTTGGATTTAGCGTATGCAACACACCCTTTCTTCCCCCATGAAAGTTTGAAGAACAGGCTAAGGAGCCTAGCAGAGAAAGATTCTGGCAAAGGGTAAACAACAAAGATGTACAGTAACTCAGGACAGTCCCGTTTTTTGGGCACTGCCCCGCTGTCGCGGGCAGTAGGGAGAATGTCCCGTGGTGTCCTATAATGCCCCGCCTCCTGATCTCCACCCCAACACACTAGTGGTCCAGAGCCGAGACCAGGAGGCAGGACCACATCCTGCTGCCTCCTCTGTATTTAATTAAAAAAAAACTTTACTTACCTTTCCTTTCTTCCCCTGCAGTCCTGATTCCTCCTCTTACCAGGGCTCCAACATGACAAGGAGGGGGTGGCGCGAGGGAATGATGGAAAGGGTTTTTTTTGTTTAATAACCAGGAGGGGCCACAATATAAGTGAGGATAGAGGACAGGGGGCCACAATATTTAGAGAATGGAGGAGGACAGGGGCTAAATATAATTGAGGATGGAGGACAGGAGGCCACAATATGAGGGGATGGAGGACAGGAGGCCACTATATTATTGAGGAGGGAAGCCACAATATGAGGGAGATGCGATGCCACAGTATGAAGAGGATGAAGCACAGAGGCCACAATACGAGGGAGGATGGAGGAAAGGAGGTCACAATATGAGGGAGCAAGGAAGAGGACAGTATGCCACTATATGAGGGTGATGGAGGACAGGAGGCCACAATATGAGGGATGATGGAGGAGGAAAGGAGGCCATTATATGAGGGGGATGAAAGATGGAGGACAGGAGGCCACAATATGAGGGAGGGGGGAGGAGGACAGAGGGTGACAATATGATGAAGGATGGAGGACAGGAGGCCACAATATGAAGGAAGATGAAGGCCACAATATGAAGTAGGATGGAGAACAGGGGGCCACACTATGAAAGGAATGGGGGACAGGGGGCACAATCGGAAGGGGAGTAAAGGAGGGCCACAATATAAGGAGGGGAGAGGGATAGGAGTACAGAAAGTATTATATTTGTATGTGAAAGGGAGATAAGTGGGAGAACAAATGTAAAGGGAGGATAAAGAGGGGGTACTATATGTTGCTGAGCTCCATTGGGGGTATTATATGGGTCCTTTGGGGGTTGGCCACAGGAAGGGGTATTCTTCTATGTGGGAGCCATAAGTGACGATATTATAATATGTGGGGTGGGGCGAGGGGTGTGACAACGGACATTGTTGAGGCATTGGGGCACATTTACTTAGAAAGTCGGAAACTGCACTTAAACGGCACGCCCCCTAATTTGCGTTGCATGGAGGAAAGCGCAAGTGTGCCACAAAAGGGTTGCGCGCGCCACGATAGAAGCATTCACACTTCTTAAATACTCGTGCAAGCCCCGAAAAAGGAGCACAGTCTGACAAAAGTCCAGCGGAAAGCCCCAAGCCTCTGCTGGTTCCTGTAGGTCTCTCTAACTAATCCCATTTTCTCACTAGTGGCCTTCATCTCCTGCACAATGCCAGGAAGCTGTTTGGTAAGCAAGTCCAGCTTGTTGTCTAGCATGGATCCTGTAGGCGTTAAGCTGTCACTGCTCGTGGTCACAATCTCCTGATGGGTGACTGGGTCCCAGATTTCTTGCTGATACAACATTAGCAGCAACTGTAGGCCTTGCATCATGGCGGCCTCTGCTCACCGCCTGCAGGACCCCAGACCTGCTATGCTCAGATGGTAACATCACATGCCGCTTCAGGTTCTCCTGGATGGTCTGTCTCTCCAGAAATGTCCACCTCCGCCTGCTTGCGGTGGAGGTGGATTGTCCACCTGTGACCTGCAATGGAAGCTGCTGCTCACTCTGCATGTTCCTCGCATTTTGACTTTCTAATACTTCACCTTTGCTTGCAGGTGATCCTTCACTGGGAGGTAGTTTCATCATGATCTTACTCTTTACAGCTTCTTGTTCTTGGTCTATACATTTCTTTGACTTCTTTCGTCCCTTTCATTGGCTGACTGGGTGGCTTACTTGCCATATTAGGCCTTGGAACCTGGGCCTTGCTTAGGGAGCTTCCCCACCCAGGGTGGCCCTTCCCTGGGCTGTCTACGGACATCAATCTCACCTCTTGGAGGCAGAATTATAGCAGTTATATTCTTGTACATAGGGGGCAGTATTATAGTATTTATATTCTTGTACATAGGGGGCAGTATTATAGTAGTTATATTCTTGTACATAGGGGGCAGTATTATAGTAGTTATATTCTTGTACATAATTTCTTATGTATTTATTTCTAGGAAATCCCATACAATTCCTCTTTATGTAAATGTATTAGTCTGTGAATGGTGCCAGGTGCCTGTGCCACATCCTCCATGTTCAGGATATGTATGAATCCTGGTTTGTGGGTACAGTACTTCCTTCCCGCTCTTGAGACAAAGACGCTCAATGTTTGGATAATTTTATATCCTATGATTTATTGTCCTATAAATATTGTATTATTTTACTGTCTTCATCTATTTACTATTCTAAATCAGTGGTTTGTTAGAATATCAGTCCCTTTTTACATCAATTGTTGTTTTTATTAAAAAAAAACACCTCTCTTTGCACATATACACTGAAGGGGATGAGTTGTGATATTGTTATAGGTGTTCCTTATGTCCTTATGATTATGAATCTTTTCACTTTTATGTAGTATACACTTATATACACTGTATACGAGAAGCTGGGATTACAGAAAGTTTCAATTTAATGCGTCACTGGTGAAATTGAACTTTAAAGGAAATCTACCTCTGCTCGTAGATGAAACACGCGGCTTCACCGGCCTGTGAGAAGCCGCAGGCTGCGCCATAGTTTGTCTCTGCACATGTGCGATAAGTCCCAAGAGGAGGGCGTATAAGAAGATGGGGCCGTGCTTAATTAATCTTCGTAAGGGAACTAAAGATGGCCGGTGACGCAGGGGGTAGCACCGAAGGCTCATTTGCATATGAGTAAATCATTTTTTTTAAGCTTAACTAAAGGCTAATGTACCAAAGTATGTGCCATAATCAGTATTGAATAGCCTACAGGGTGGTGCGCTCCATGATTTCATCTTGTGAGTAGTGGTAGATTTCCTTTAAGACTTTGGGGCACATTTACTTACCCGGTCCAGTCGTGATCCCGCGGCGCGTTGTCTGACGAGGATTAAGGTCTGTCGCGATTCACAGAGATTGTGCGCCCGATATCCAGCAGGTGTTGCTGTTGCGCCGAGGTCCGCCAGAGTTCACCTTCTTCTTCCCAGTGCATGTGAGTGCTATTCTTGCAACACAATTCTTTTTTTAAATTCTGCGGTTTTTCCGAAACCGTCGGGTTGTCCGACGACCACGTCCCCCCTCCCCCATTTCTGTCATGTGAAAGCCGGCACCGATGCGCCACAATCTGATCGCGTGCGCCAAAATCACGGAGCAATTCGGCACAAATCGGAAATACCCACCGAAAGTGCAGCATTCAGAACCTTAGTAAATGAGCCCCTTTGTCTTAATGTTCCTCTGGTATTAACCCTTTAACCATACAGACATCTTTCCGGCAAACTAGAATCTAGGAATCTTGTTACTCTGGCAACTTTCCATTACATTGCATATACATTTTCACAGACTTTTCCCATTTGAACCTAAATGCTCATGCACCTTCTCATTTGTACCTTATTCTACAGGCAGCTTCCTATTTAGACCTTATTACACGCACACCTTCTCTTTTTTTGTACAAATTGGAAATGTTTATCAATCCCCCTGTATTGGTAATCACGCTGAGGTTCATCGTCATGGTGTGGGAAGCGGTTCACATAAAGAAAAGATTTCACGTAAAGAGAATTCTACACATTTCATCCTCTACCTGGGGGAGTAGTGTTTTAGTGGGGTAAAATCTGGTGTCAGGACCCCTTTAAGGATGTATAGAGATAACTCCTGGGCGGAGCTCCCTCCATACAGGGCAGGTATCTGCTGTATTATATGGTTACAGATAGTATCTGGAGCAATGATGGAGTTAATATTTTAGGTGTGCGGCACCTTCCGGGTAACACTTCATGTAATTACATTTGTCACATTTTTCACATCACCCCAGGACATTGTTCTGTTATTCCAGAAAATTGCAGTGTGGGGGTTAGACTAGTGACTGAAGTAACACATACAACGAGCTTGAAGGAACGACGTCCACACTTGGCAATTCCAACATACCCCCTCCTGCCTCAAGGGTCCCAAACTTATCACCACCTATGGCTCCATGCACAAGTCTGGGAGAGGTGTCCGTTACTTAGCCACATAGGCTGCAGCTAGCCCACAGCCACCACCGACATTATGCATGGAAATTGTACAGAGAGCATATTGGGGCTTATTTATAGGGTCCCGGGCCGCATTTTTGGCAGGTTTTCCGACTTTCCGGGGATTGTGTTGCACGAGATCGGATTTTGGGGCATTGGCGGCGGCTTTCATGCGACAGAAATCGGGGGCGGGCTGTCGGAAGATCCGACGGATTCAGACAATCCACGAGATTTAACTTTGAATTTGTGTCGCAAGATCAGGTACTTACATGCACCGGAAAGAAGAAGGTGAACTCCGGGGACCTGAGCGGGGAAGCAACACATGCAGGATATCGGGCGCACGATCTTAGTGAATCGCGGCAGTTGTGCATTGGAGTCGGGGAACGCACCTCGGGGATCGCACAGGGATGGGTAAGTAAATTTGCCCCAATGTGTCTCACAGCACTGTGTCCAAGCAGAGGGGCCGCTCTGCTCGCTATGGAGAGGGGAGGGGTGAGGGGCAGCTCTTGGCACACATCCACTGCTGCAGACATGTGCATGGGGCCTTGAATAACGGTCAGGGCAGTGGCGTAACAACCGCCGTAGCAGCCATAGCGGTTGCTACGGGGCCCGGGCATCTCAGGGACGCCGGAGAATGTATCAGTGAGTGCCGTTATCCCGGGCCCTCTCTCCGTGATGACCCCGCTACCCACACTCTAATGGGGCCCTGCCTGCTGTGCTGACCAGGGCCGCCCACTTGTACGGACCGCCGCCCACTCTCCCGCCCGCCCACAAACTTCTTCCGCCGCCGGAAGAGAAACCTTCCCTCCCTCGCGGCCAACGGTGCAGCCAGCACCCAACCGCCCACGGCCCGCATGCAATCCTCCCTACCCCAACACAGCTGCCGCCGTCGCCAGGATCCCCAAACTCCCACCCGTCCAAGCCAGCTGTCCCGGCTAATCAAAACATTAGGTAACTTTTTGTATATCTATATCTGTCTATTTTTTGTGATCCATGTGTATATATGTGTTTATATACCTGTATGTATGTGTATATATATATGCCTGTATATATGTGTATATATATGCCTGTATGTATGTGTGTATATATATGCCTGTATGTATGTGTATATATATGCCTGTATGTATGTGTGTATATATTTGTGTGTGTGAGTGTATATATATATATATAATGTTTGTGTATACATATGCTTATGCTGTATGAGTGTATGTGTATGTATATGCTGTATATACTGTATTTTTGTGGATTTCTGCATGGGGCCCCCACTTCCCCTTTAAAAATATATACATATTTGTACAGACATGATTATAAAATCACATGCATTCACACACTCATATATACACACATTTATATATTATACACACACAGCGGCACATTTACTAAGGGCTGTGCGCCACTTTTCTGTCGGACTTTGCACATTCTTTCTAGTGCAAACTGCTTGCACAGGTATTTAAGGAGTGTCTGCACCACATTTGAGTTGCATGCGACCCTTTTTGTGGCGCGGTGCACTAGTCTTTATGCGACACAAATTTCTGCACAGAAAAGGTGCTCAGTCATACAGAGTTCGAAAGAATTGTGTTGCACGTCCCATGGTAAGGGTGCACCAAAAAAAAGTAGTGCATTCTGTAAGGGCAGTGCAGTGGGCGCCAGATTCATGAAGAACGTGCCCCAGAAATCCTGAATCTGGCGCCCCCTGAACACTCAACAGGTAACTGCACACAGTACACACTGCACTGTTCTTAGTAAATGTGCCCCTATGTGTGTATAATATATAAATGTATGTATATATGAGTGTGTAAATGCATGTGATTTTATAATCATGTCTGTACAAATATGTATATATTTTTGAAGGGGAAGGGGGGCCCCATGAGGATATCTGCTATGGGGCCCAAGCTCTCCTAGTTACGGGACACAGATGTGGGCATGCTCTGTGACCTGTGTAGAGGTCATTGTGCTGGAAGCTAGAGGAGACATAAAGAAGAGTGTTGTGGCCCTTTTCTGGAACTGCAAAAGTGTGGGGAGCGGGCCCCTTAGTTTTTATCTATGGGAGAATGCTATATGCCTGTTCTGTAAAATTTAACGTGGTCAGTCAGAGAGGCAGGTGGAGTTGAGTGGAAATAAGCTGTGCCATTAAATATAGACTTCTATAGGAGTGTTGTGGGCATGCTTTGGAACTTCTGCAAAGATGACGGAAGCATGCGACCATCATCCAATAGCCTATAAATGGGAAGGTGACCCTTGCCTGTAGTATGGATGCCACTCAGTGACTTCTAAGGAAGAGCGTTATGGGCATGCTCTGTGACCTGCATATAGGTCATTATGCAGTAAGCGTGAGGAGGTGATATGTGACAATTACTTGGATTTATATGGGTCCGGTCATTATGCAGGGAGGGGGTCAAGACCTATAGTCACCTATGGAAGATTATTGTGGGCGTGCTCTGTGACCTGCATATAGGTCATAATGCACTGAGCGGGAGGAGGTGATATGTGACAATTACTTGGATTTATATGGGTCCGGTCATTATGCAGGGAGGGAGCCAAGACCTATAGTCATCTATGGAAGATTGTGGTGGGCGTGCTCTGTGACCTGTGCAGTGGAGATGGGGAGCTACAACCATCACTTATTGTGCACAGCGATGATTTGTTATATGTATAGTGTATAGGGGTTTCCTGTTATACGATTAGATGATTTCTGAGAAGTGATCTCTACAGAACAGGAAGAGTCAGACTATTGTGACTTGTCATTTCCTGATAACACCTTCCCTTTAAGAGTTCATCATACGGCCAGAGTTAGGAGCAGAAGTCCTGTAAGGAGACTTACAGTGGTCATGACAAACACCCCTAACCCTCTGGCCGGGCATTGTGATGTCCTGCTATATTACAGCTTTACATGTCTATATATAGATCAAAGGCCAACACCCTACTGTTTCCCATGCACAGAGTGTGATCCGCTGCTGGTGTAATACTGATTGTTTCCAATAGCAGCGAGAGAAGGAGGGGGATCATCCTGCGTGGTCCTGGAAGAGCAGCAGAGACCTGTACACCTGTTCTTCCAGAGCTACCTGATTCATGAGTTAACAGGAAGACGGACAATTACTTTAGCGGATTAAGGTAGAATAAATAAAGTATTAAAAAGAATCATAAATGGAGAATGATTTTAAGGAGGAAATACCCATGAAATTTAGGTAATGAGCAAAGAGGTGACAGAGAAAAGATAAAAGTTCTACATTTCCTGACACTAACTGTCCTACAGTCACCTCTCTCCAGGATGAAATGGCTGATAACTGAGAGTAATAGATTGACAGATTTTCTTTAACTCTCTAGGAGCCTTACCATGGAGGTCCAGGTGTAATAAAATCTATTGGAGACTTGAAACTGTAAGAGCTGTGAATATGTTAAGGAATTGGATCTGTCCTATTCTTTCTGTCTTTTTAGAAGATGCTTTTCTGACTTAGTCTACCTTACAGAGCTGCACATCTGTTACAGTGTATCAGGACGGCCCTCTTCTATTAGCTTGCATCCTCTCTGACAAATTACTTGGATTGATACACTGTAACAAACCGTTGGGACAGGCAATAATTTTTGTTCACCTCCCAGAGTATTGTCCAGGCTGGGTACAATTGTAACAAACCTTCAGCTGCAGAAAGTATTGAAGGGGTAATCCCACCATGACAAGATTCTCAAGATAACAAAATCACACATTCTCTAATTCACTGTTATTAACAAAAATACAGCATTTCACAGATATAATTCCAACCTGTCTCTATCAGTCCTGGTGCCCCTCAATACAACCGTAAATCTTCTGCCTCCTGCCCCTCCACCCCCACACACACATTACAAGACCAGCTCAGACACAGGCACTTCCAGCCAGCAAGCAGCAGTGTACAGAGTTTACTCTACAAACTACACACAAGACAAGGTCTCTAGGGGAGGGGGAGGCATAGCAGAGCCAAATGTGTGTTATAAGAGAGATAGCAGAGCTGGAGTGTTTCATTGTGTCTTATATCCATCAAACAACTCTGATCTGTCTCATCTCTTTTTCTATGTGTCAGATACTAGTAGAATGTACAGAAGCTAAATAAAAATGTAGATAAACCCTGGCCTCTGCTAATCTAAGCACATTGTCAGCACACAGCATCTTACAGCACAGAGGGATCATGGAGTGTCTGCTCAGAGAGTCGTCGCTCACACTCTGGGATCTTACACCGACCATCACTGAGTGATAGGAGCTAAAACACCAATAACACTGAGTAACATTGTAAAGTAAGGGGTTAAAAGTGATCTTTATTGTGTAAATATCACCAGGGGATTAAGATTTGAGACGTTTCTTTCATGGGCAAAGCCCTTATGTCTTTTTCTGTTTTCTTGTACATTTACACATATTATCATAATATCTGGTCACAATTTCCAGATCGGGGGATCAGTACATACATCAGGCATCGAGCTTTAGGTCTCCTCACAGGCCTGAACACGCTTTCAATTTTATATTAAAGACGAAAAATGTATCTCCTGGAGGCTTGTTGCAGTTTCTGGGAATGTACCAGACGGATGATTTGGCTGTCAGTGTAAATGAAGAACCAGTGGAAAACCAGGACTGCGCCATCTTATTGGTGGTCATGGATGTAACAGCAGCACCCCTTTCCATTATACATTGGGGTGCAAACACAAATTACAGGAATGATGTATCATGTGACATAGAAGAAAGGATGAGGCTGACCCTGAAACGCGCAGTGTAAAGAGGAAGAGGACAAATCCAAAGGAATAGGAGGAGGAAACAGTGGGGCAGATTTACTTATCCGGTCCGTTCGCGATCCAGCGGCGCGTTCTCTGCGCTGGATTCGGGTCCGGACGGGATTCACTAAGGTAGTTCCTCTGCTGCGCTGAAGTTCCCCGGAGGCGCGCTGGAATGCCCTGAAATTCACCGGCCTATACCTGGTGAAGGTAAGTGTAATTTTCGCAACACATTTTTTGTCTTAAATGCAGCGGTTTTTCCGAATCTGTCGGGTTTTCGTTCGGCCAAGCCCCCCGATTTCCGTTGCGTGCATGCCAGCGCCGATGCGTCACAATCCGATCGCGTGCGCCAAAATCCCGGGGCAATTCAGGTACAATCGGCGCAAATCTGAAATATTCGGGTAACACGTCGGGAAAACGCGAATCGGGCCTTTAGTAAATGACCCCCATTGTGTTCTGTGTATAAAAGATGAGGCTGATATCCTAAAACGTGTTGTGTGCATTGTCTAGTAGTGGAAAGAAGGCAATCCCACCATTCATTGTGTGCTCGTCCTAAATGCACTGCGGGCATTAGCTTCTTAAACTCCCCAATCTGAAATGCGTTGTGTGCATGAATCTTAATTAGTGGAGGGATAATAATAATTCTTTATATAGCGCATTCAGATTATGCAGCGCTACGCAGAGCTGTCACATTAGTCCCTGTCTCCATGGGGCTCACAATCTAAACTACCTACCAGTATGTTTTGGAGTGTGGGAGGAAACCGGAGGACCCAGAGGGAAACCCACGCTAACAGGGAGAGAACATACAAACTCTTGGCAGATGTTGACCCTGGTTGGGAATTGAACCCAGGTCCCCAGCGCTGCAAGGCAGAAGTGCTACTCACTCAGCCACGGTGCTGCCCACATGAAACCAGTCTCCTTCCTGAAACGTGTGGTGCATTGGATTCACATAGTTATTGAAGGGGCCAAGTCTAAAATACATTGGGGGCACATTTACTAAGGGCCGTGCACCATTTTTCTGTCAGACTTTGCACAAGTATTTAAGAAGTTTCTGCACCACGTATGTGTCGCCTGTGACCCTTTTGTGACGCGGCTGCACTATTCTTCACGTGACACAAAATTCTGCACTGAACGGGGCATTCTGGTGCCCTGTGCCACATTTAGTCCGACAGAAGTGTGTCGCCCGCCCCATGTTAAAGGTGCACCAAAAAAAAATAGTGGTGCACTCTGTCAGGGCAGTGTAGGGGGCGCCAGATTCCTGCAAAAAGGTGCAACAGAAATCCTGAATCTGGCGCCCCCTGTACACTACACAGGACACTGCACTGGTCTCAGTAAATGTGCCCCATTGTGTGTATCAGTGTCACTTCATGAACTAATGATACATTATATCTGCACACCTGGTTAATACAACTCCCATCAATACGAATACCCTCAGCTTAGAGGACATGGCCCTAGTGCGCGGGGCTGAAAACTTGAAGAATATTTATCTGTCTCTCGCAGGGCTGAGGAGTCTGAACTTTACAAATCTGCCAGGTCCTGCCCGGATTTCCAATAATAAGGGCAGGATTCCAGAGGAAGAGATTGGGTCACCTCCCTCCTGGAGAGAGGAAAGGAAAGGAGGAGGGGGTGTAAGAAATGATAGACCTGATCACACAGGGAGGGGCCCCCCGAGATAGGGGGGGTGCTGCCAAAACAGAACAATGACACGGGTGAGGACGGGGTGACACCCTGGAGTGTGTGCCCCTGTCTTAAGTCTAAGATTCTTGTGGTCAGGGCCTGGCAGAGCAGTCCCAGATTAGTCCCTGGAGAGTTTGCAGACCAGGCTCCTGGCAGCTCCAGTCACCAGTGATATATAACCCGCTGCAGGAGTCCTGCCTTAGCCACACAGGAAAGTCATTTTTCAGAATGAGGCTTTATTAAGCTGCTCAATTTCTTTTGTTAATCTCGCCCCTATTTTTGGGAGCTCAGGTGACATGCTCTTTATTTTTATCTGAGGATCTTTCTCCTGAGCACGGTGTCGCCCCCTGCTGAGCGATGAGGCTGTATGTGGCTACTATGTCGTCTCCCTACGTCCGGGAGAGGCTGCCACCATAGACGTGCATTATGCTTGGACACCGCGCTGTGTCTGAGCCGTGTGTGGCCGCTCAGCTCGCTATGGAGAGGGGAGGGACGGGCATCGCTTATCCTTCTCTTCTCCTCCGTTCTTGCGGCTCACACTTCTGCGGACGTGTGCATGGAGCCTTAGGCCGTGCTGCTTAATGCATTGTAAACACAATTAATTTACGTTTACAATATGTTAGTATTTCATTCACATTGTGTTGCACAGAATTTACATAAACGGGATGTAAATGCAATGTAAACACATTGTAAATGCAGCTCAAACGCTGCATGTGAACGTGGCCTTACACTGCACACACAAAAAGTAGCTAAGAATCTGCTCCCTGACTCTCAAGCATTAAGAAGCATCAACAGGGAATAATAGAGAAGCACTGATATGAATAAAGCCCTTGGAGTGAGAAACAAAACTTACTATTATCTGCAGCATCCTCTATTTATGCATGGATCTCTTAATTTTCTGTTGGAAGCATCAGCAGGTAAGCTTCAAACAGGCGACTCAAACTTGCTGCATGTTCTTGCCTGAGTGTCCTGCCGATCCCTGAGCATTAGAACAGAACTGACACGCTGAGTTCAGTTCTGCTGTTATTTGTTCAGGCCAGTCATTCCAGCAAGAGCCTGCAGTGAGTTTGACTGATAAAACTTTGGATGTGATCTAATGGAAATATTGACTTGTACTGATTTAAATACATACTTGGGGTGAGATATAAAATCTACTATTACCTGCAGCAGCCAGTGTCTGTGTCTCATACAGGGCATTTTAGAGAAATACTGGCCTGTACTGAAGAGAATAAAGCACTTTGGGTGAAATTGAAAACTTACTATTATCTCCAGCAGCCTTTCTGCATGCATCTCTCAGCAACAGCAGTATTATGTTGGACATTATAGAGATAATGTACTTATGTGGATAAGACTACTATTATAACCAGCAGCTTCTGTCTGTGTCTTTCCTCTCTCCCTAAAAGCATTAACAGGATCATATAGGACAGTGGTGGCGAACCTATGGCACGGGTGCCAGAGGTGGCACTCGGAGCCCTCTCTGTGGGCACCCAGGCCATCACCCAGCACAAAGGTCGCCAATCAGGACTCCTCCTCCTGCAGTCACAGGTAGCCCAGAAAGTGCTGTGCTCTGCACTATTTTATAGAGATTTGAAGTAGAGGAGGAGTAAAGAGGTGTGGATAGAGCTGGATTATCATTGAAGCACCTCAGTTCCTGTGATTCATCCTGTTCGGGGTCCATCTTTCTACTGTATTGGTGTCTTCAGGACGCCAATACGGTCGAATCTGTGACACAGCAGGGAGCAATAAGTTACTTTAAATTGGCATTTGGCACTTTGGTAAAAATATGTGGCTTTTGGGTGTATTCTGGGCACTCAGTCTCTAAAAGGTTTGCCATCACTGATATAGGATATTATTGAAAAGTACTGACCTGTAAAAGTGGAGAATTTACTATGGGAGAAAAAAACGTACTATTATTTCCAGTAGTCTCTGAGCCTGAGCATTCGTAGGATCATATAGGACCTCATAGGTTATAGATGGAATCAGAAGAAAGCACTCAGGTAAGATAGAAAACTTACTATTATGTCCAGCAGCATCTGTGTATACTCTTTTTTTCCCTCTCTTACTCTTAGGCATCAGCAGGGTTATACAATATAATATATAGAATTAGGGACCTGTACGGATGGGAATAAAGAATTTGGGTGAGAGAGAAAACATACTAATATCCCCAGCACCAGGTCTGTTTATATGTCTATAGAGACTTCAGTAGGCAGCTGTAATCTGATTAGAGACCATCCAGAGATGACATTTTACCTGCACTGATACATTGTAACAAACTACCTAGACAAGGGAGATTTGTGCCAAATGTTACTCAAAGAGGATTCTCAAGACTGGATACAATTGTAACAATCCCTCAGATGTGAGGTAGATTAGATCTTCAGAAGTTTATGGTCACCTTTTGCCTTTGGATTCAGACACAATGGGGGTCATTTATCATGAGGCGGCTCCGTACAGACAGTTCTGTGTTTGGCTTTGGAGCTCAGCTGCCCTCAGATTTATTACAGCGGCTTTGTCCCCTTGATAAATAAGTGCTCTTATGTTTGTTATTTGCAACAGTCGCATCAAAAACGATCAAAAATGGCAGCACACAGAAGGGGGACAGGAGCCATTTTACGCCACAATTAGCGCCTAAACAGAAAGCCGCAATACATCAATGCCGTCCAGTCGTGAGAAATGGGTCACACCAGTGTAACTCGTCCACGACCGCCCACTAAATTTAGACATCAGCGGGCGATGTCTGGTGTCATGAAAAAAAAAAAACGCACAAACATTTTTGCACTAAAAAAAAAAAAAAAAAAGTTACGGCCTTAAACCAATAAGTATGAAAATTTGTTAAAAATGCCCCGGACCCTAAATCCTTTTAAGGCCGGTCGAGAAAGGGTTAATGAATTGGTCTTAAGCAAGTTCTATGTCATTTGGCATAATGGAAAGTCACAAAACAGCAACCGCACCACAACTGCGCCAGAACAATGTTACACATAGACGAAGAAGAAGAGGATGCATCACCCCACAGCAGGAGGCTGTGTGACTGGAGTGATGAGTGACTGACGCCTCTGCTTCCATCATCTTCCTATTGTCCTCTCTCCCTGTGCTACAGAGGAATACCTTAGATTATACAGGCCCTGTACAACCATATTATATAAGACAGAGCATGGCGAATTATACTTGGCCCTGTACAACTATATTATAGGCAAGGATGGCAGGTTATACCGGCCCTGTACAACTATATTATATACAGAGGATGGCAGGATTATACGGGCCCAGTACAACTATATCATGTTGGGACGAGCAGGGAGATGGAAAGAGCAGTGTAGAGACTGTTTTCTCAGAGATTGGGATCCCCCAATCTTCAGGACAGCGGTCAGGAGGGTCTGGCAGCACTTCCCCCGATCTCCAGGACAGCGGTCAGGAGCGCTTCCCCTGATCTCCAGGACAGCGGTCAGGAGGGTCTGGCAGTAGTTCCCTGATCTCCAGGACAGAGGTCCGGAGGGTCTGGCAGAGCTACTCCTGATCTCCAGGACAGCGGTCAGGAGGGTCTGGCAACACTTCCCCTGATCTCCAGGACAGCGGTCAGGAGGGTCTGGCAGCGCTTCCCCCCATCTCCAGGACAGTGGTCAGGAGGGTCTGGCAACACTTCCCCTGATCACCAGGACAGCGGTCAGGAGGGTCTGGCAGCGCTTCCCCTGATCTCCAGGACATCGGTCAGGGGTCTGGAAGCACTTCCCTGACTTCATCGGACAGCGGTCAGAGGGTTGCAAGTGTTCCTCCGATCTCCAGGACAGCGGTCAGGGGGTCTGGCATAGTTCCCCTGATCTTCAGGGCAGCGTCAGGAGGGTCTGCAGTAGTTCCTCCGATCTCCAGGACAGGGTCAGGAGGGTTCTGGCAGCGCTTCCCCTGATCTCCCAGCGACAGGAGTCAGGAGGGTCTGGCAGGCGCTTCCCCTGATCTCCAGACAGCGTCAGGGAGGTCTGGCAGCGTCTCCCCTGATCTCCAGACAGCGGTCAAGGAGGGTCTGGAAGCACTTCCCTGTCTCCAGGACAGCGGTCAGGAGGGTCTGGAACGCTTCCCCTGATCTCCAGAACGGTCAGGAGGGTCTGGCAGCGCTTTCAGCTGATCCCGACAGCGGTCAGGAGGGTCTTAGCGCTTCCCCTGACCTCCAGGACAGGTCAGGAGGGTCTGGGCAGCTTCCCCTGATCCCAGACAGGGTAGGAGGGTCTGGCAGCGATCCCTGATCTCCAGGACACGCGTTCAGGAGGGTCTGGCAGCACTTCCCCTGATCTCCAGGACAGCGGTCAGGAGGTCCTGGCAGCGCTTCCCCTGATCTCCAGACATCGGTCAGGGGGTCTGGCAGCACTTCCCCTGATCTTCAGGACAGCGGTCAGTAGGGTTTGCAGTAGTTCCCCCGTCTCCAGGACAGCGGTCAGGGGGTCTGCAGTAGTTCCCCGATCTTCAGGGCAGCAGTCAGGCAGCTCAGTAGTTCCCCCGATCTCCAGGACAGGAGTCGGAGGGTCTGCACGCTTCCCCGATCTCCAGGACAGCGTTCAGGAGGGTCTGGCAGCGCTTCCCCTGATCTCAGGACAGTCGGCGGAGGGTCTGGAAGCACTTCCCCTGATCTCCAGACGCGGTCAGGAGGGTCTGGAAGCACCTTCCCCTGATCTCCAGGACAGCGGTCAGGAGGGTCTGGCAGCGACTTTCCTTGATCTCCAGGACAGCGGTCAGGAGGTCTTGCAGCGTTCCTGACCTCAGGACGCGGTCAGGAGGGTCTGGCAGCACTTCCCTGATCTCCAGGACAGGGTCAGGAGGTCTGGCAGCGCTTCCCCGATCTCCAGGACAGCGGTCAGGAGGGTCCTGGCAGCACTCCCCTGATCGCCAGACACGGTCAGGGGTCTGGCAGCGCTTCCCCTGATCTCCAGGACACGGTCAGGGGGGTCTGGCAGCCTTCCCCTGATCTCAGGACAGCGTCAGTAGGTTTGGCAGTAGTTCCCCCGATCTCCAGGACAGCGGTCGGGGGGGTCTGGCAGTAGTTCCCCTGATCTCTTCAGGGCGCAGGAGGGTCTGGCAGTAGTTCCTCCGATCTCCAGGACAGGGTCAGGAGGGTCTGCCAGTGCTTCCCCGATCTCCAGGACAGGTCAGAGGTCTGGCAGCGCTTCCCCTGATCTCCAGGACAGCGGTCAGGAGGGTCTGGCAGCGCTTCCCTGATCTCCAGGACAGGTCAGGAGGGTCTGGAAGCACTTCCCCCTGATCTCCAGACAGCGGTCAGGAGGGTCGGGCAGCCGCTTCCTTGATCTCCAGACAGCGGTCAGGAAGGGTCTTTGGCAGCGCTTCCCATGACCTCCAGGACAGCGGTCAGGAGGGTCTGGCAGCACTTCCCCTGATCTCCAGGACAGTGTCAGGAGGGGTCTGGCAGCGCTTCCCCTGATCTCCAGACAGCGGTCAGGAGGTCTGGCAGCACTTCCCCTGATCCCAGGACACGCGTCAGGAGGTCTGGCAGCACTTCCCCTGATCTCGCAGTAACATCATCAGGAGCGTCTGGCAGCGCTTCCCAGATACTCCAGGACAGCGGTCAGTGAGGTCTGGCAGCGCTTCCCCTGATCTCCAGGAAAGCGTGTCAGGGGGTCTGGCAGCGCTTCCCCTGATCTTCAGGACAGCGAGTCAGGAGGGTCTGGCAGCCTTCCTGATCTCCAGGACAGAGGTCAGGAGGGTCTGCAGCGCTTCCCCTGATCTCCAGGACAGCGGTCAGGAGGGTCTGGCAGCGCTTCCCCCGATCTCCAGGACAGGGTCAGGAGGGTCTGGCAGCGCTTCCCCTGATCTCCAGGACAGTGGTCAGGAGGGTCTGGCAGCGCTTCCCCTGATCTCCAGGACAGCGGTCAGGGGTCTGGCAGCACTTCCCTGATCTCCAGGACGAGTCAGGAGGTCTGGCAGCGCTTCCCCTGATCTCAGGACGCGGTCAGGGGGTCTGGCAGCACTTCCCCTGATTCTCCAGGACAGCGGTCAGGAGGTGTCTGACATCTTCCCCTGATCTCCAGGACAGCGGTCAGGAGGGTATGCACTCCCCTGATCTCCAGGAAGCAGTCGGTAGGGTCTGCCGCTGCTTCCCCTGATCTCAGGACAGGCGGTCCGGGAGGTCTGGCAGCGCTTCCCCCGATCTCCAGGACAGCGTCATGAGTGTTGGCGCACTTCCCTGATCTCCAGGACAGTCAGGAGGGTCTGGCAGCGCTTCCCCTGATCTCCAGGACAGCGGTCAGGAGGGTCTGGCAGCACTTCCCCTGATCTCCAGGACAGCGGTCAGGAGGGTCTGGCAGCGCTTCCCCTGATCTCCAGGACATCGGTCAGGGGGGTCTGGCAGCACTTCCCCTGATCTTCAGGACAGCGGTCAGTAGGGTTTGGCAGTAGTTCCCCCGATCTCCAGGACAGCGGTCAGGGGGGTCTGGCAGTAGTTCCCCTGATCTTCAGGGCAGCGGTCAGGAGGGTCTGGCAGCACTTCCCCTGATCTCCAGGCCATCAGTCAGGAGGATTGGCAGCGCTTCCCTGATTCTCAGGGACAGCGGTCAGGGATACTGGCAGCCGTCCCCCCGATCTCCAGACAGTGGTCAGGAGGGTCTGGCAGGTGCTTCCCCTGATTCCAGGACAGTGGTCCGGAGATGTCTGGCGGTTCCCCCGCATCGTCCAAGGACAGGCGGTCCATTGGTGGTTGGCAGCACTTCCCCTGATCTCCAGTACAGAGGTCAGGAGAGGTCTGGGCAGCGCTGTCCCCTGATCTCGTTTTAGACAGATTTCTGTTGACTAAGGACGTTGGTGTCTTAAAGTGCGGTACATTTTATAATTGTTCTTTTTTGTAGGGGAAAAAATGTATTGGTACGATTTTGGGACACAGAAATCTATAAATTATTAGATGACGTTCTCCTCCCACCATGACATACAGTGGGTACGAAAAGGATTACCGGCCCTTTTAGCATTTTATTGAAATAGGTGCTTTACCAGTGGCGTCCAAAACTACGGCAACAAAAGGCGTAAAAAAGAAGAAATTAATAAAGACCCCTCCCTTAGTCTTCAGTATATAGGCTATTAGGGTGCGGTCACACATAGCCATAGAAACGTATATGTGTTTGGGCCGAGGCCCGCCCCCATACGTCAATCTGCGTTTGTAAACACTGCGCTGGCCGGACTTGTCACCTTACACTTGCAGAAAGTCCGTGAACTCTTTATTGATCTCAGATTCCACATTGATCGGTCGCAGTTATCGCTTCCGCTTTAGTGTGACATAATTTTAGTTGGTTTCTGTTTGTCTGTAACTTGTGATTTTATTAGAACATGTAAACATGACCAAGGCTTCAGTCACACAGTAGCATTTGTTAACACATTGCAAAAGCATTTCCATGTGTTAACATTGTATACATTTATGTGAGCTCCGTGTTAACACGATGGTAACCTGTTCGTGCAATTCAAACGCTGTGAGCGAACACGGCCTACGGACTCCAACCTGAGAAGCCTCATGTTTTCGGATATATTTTCAATTAATAATTCACCTTTGTGAATGGTGTTGGGTGGGGGGTAGCGAGCAGGACTGGAAATTTGTGAATTAGACTCACCGGTTGAATTCGGTTTCCATCTAGTCCTCCATGACGGCCACTAGGAGGATGACCCTGACCTCTGTGGACAGGAAGACAGAGAGGTATTAAAAGCCCTCCCCCGCACATCCTCCGCCAGTGTCTACCAAATAAACTACACCGGTGAAGATACAACATATTTTTATTCTGTCCTTTGTTTGAATCACATACAAATTTTCAATAAATGAAGAAGCATGGGGATGGAAAAAATATTATAGTGCCGCCTCATGAGACTAGATGGAAACCGAGTACGGTGGGTCTAATCACAATTTCCATAACGTCCCCAATGACGGCCACTAGGAATCTACAAAATTACTAGAGTGGGTGGGACCACAGCCTGGAAACTTTCTGACCGAAGGCGAGAATCCTGTGGCTTGGGTAAGTCCAGCCGATAGTGTTTTGTCGAAGGTGGATGAAGTAAACCAGGTGGCAGCTCTCAGATTGTTCACAAGAAAGCACCCCTATTTCTGCCCCGGAGTCGATATGGCTCGGTGGAATGGCTTTAAGGTGTTAGGGGACACTTCCTTCCCTGTCTGTGTACACAGAGGCTAGGCAGTCTTTAACCATCTGGCATCCGTGTTTTGGATGCCTTTACACCCCTTTGTTTTCCCCTGAAACTGAACAAAGAGATTGTGATCCTTGCCGCCAGGGTTTGTAGCTTTTAAGTACCTAAGACCGAGCGCTACATCCAGGGAATGGCCACTCCAATTCCTTGCTAAGAAGGATTCCCGTTAGATGAATTGGAAGAATTAGTTTCTTGATCTTTGTGAAACCTGGACGCCACTTGGGACAAAAGCGTGGATCAGAGTCAGAGTTTATCCTGTCAGGGAGAAAACACATATGAGGTTCTCTAATAGAAATGCTGGTGTTCCCCCAGCCTCTAGTGAGTCCACAGCGTACTAATAAGGATTTTAAAGTTTAGTTTTTTACTTCGTCATTTAAAGGCTCAAAAGGGAGGTCTGGAGAGACATCCAAACCAGGGAAGAGTCCCAGGGGGAACCCGCGTTCAGGTATCTGAGGCCTAATTTCATTTGCCAGCAGCACTAAATCTTTTGGACCCCCTGTGGTCCGCAGGGGATGGTCGGAAGATGCCGACCAGAGCCGAAATTTGGACTTTCAGAGTGATTCTATAGAAAGACCAATTTCTAGTCCTTTTTGCAGGAAGTCTAGTACCTGTAAAATAGTTTGGGTTAGACATGAGAGGGGGGAGTTCGCCCACAAAAGGTCACAAACTTTTTCCATATCTTATATACTTGGCGAAAGTAACCTTTTTCCTACTTGCCTTCAAACGTAGTTATTACAGCCCGAGAGGAGACTTGGGACCTTAGGCAACTCGAAACTCAGGATCCAGCCGCCAAATTAGTCTTCCGGATCGGGGAAAATCGGACCTCTGGGTATCAGAAGGTCCTTCTGAATCGGTATAATAAAAAGGTGGCTGGCGATAGGACCTCAACGTGTGGTACCATTCTTTTTGTCGTTTGGAGCAGATCAGGATCACACTTGACCCGGTTTGCGAGCAAGATTTCCTGGTACTGCTCGCAATTAGGGGAATTGTGGGGAAAGGCATACATGAGACTTCCGCTCCAACCAGATGCTGAACGCGTCCAGTTGATTCTGGACTCGACGGCCCTCCAGAGAGAAGGTATTTGTTGGCATTTTGACATCTCCTCGTGGCGAATAGTCTATTTGGGCATGCCCCAGACGCTGGTTAGATGTAGGAGATCTCTCTGGTTGAGACACCATTCCGTTCGGTAGATCCTCTCCGCTGAGATAAGCGCTTCCTGTTAGGGTCCCCTTCAAATGAGTGGCAGAGATGGAAAGGATTTTTCTTCACGCCACACTGGAGATGGCTCGAGCCAGACTCATATCTGGGGATCTTGTGACCCCCTTGTCTCCTACATAGAAAACCTGTCAGGACGTTGTCCGAGAGAATGTGGGGGATATGAGATACCCTCAGAAGAGCGTGTTCGATCTTAGTCGCTTCCCAGGGACCGCTCTTAACTCCTGTTATTTGAGCGCTTTTTGCTTGGGCTAGAGTCCCAGTGACCCTGCTCGTTGAAGTGGGAAGGAAGGATTGCTCCCCAGCCTGAGCTGCTTGCTCTGTCACTTGGTGATGGTTGGAGGTGGTGGGGCAAACATACCCTTTCTCATGTTCCTTAATCCTCACCACAGCAGGTCCTCTTTACAAGAAGAACCGGATCTTCTGTCTAGACCTGAAGACTTCCTGTCCAGAAAGTTAGGATCCAATTCTGAAGATACGAGTAGGGCTCGGACTCCAGCGACCGAGGTAGCATGGCTGTGAGGAGCCCCAGGAATCTTCATCGCTGTCTGACTGTACAGAGTCCTTCGTTGAATGAACGAATCTGATGCTTTATGTTGGATATTTTCTCCTGAGTGAAGAAAAGACATTTGGTGAGTTGGTCTAGATGATCCTAGAAAGGCTTTCGAGTGGAGGGTAACAAACTTGATTTTTTCAGTTGATATACCCACCCCAACTCTGTTAAAAATTCTTAGGAAAGATCTCTTGCAAGATTAGTTTTTGTTTGTTCCTTTCCCTATTAATTAGCAAGTCGTCTAGGTACAGGGATGATGAATGTACTTGTATCTTAAAAACGGCATACCACCTCCACCTGTCTTGGTAAAGACCCTTGGAGCCGAGAGTACCGAATGTGAAGGTCACGGAATCTTGACAAGGTAAGACAGAGCCCTCGGGAGAGAGACCGAGAATCTTAGGAATCTCTGAGATGAGGGTGATAGGTACATTATAGTATTGCATATTTAGGATCAAAGGGCACATATCAGCGAGTCTTGTGGAATAAGTTGGGCTGTTAGTGCTGTCTTACCACTCCATGCGAAATCGTTCTGTAAACGATGAGCGGGATTTAGCTCTTTCACAGTTGGATAATTTAGGGCGTTTGTCCTATCGGTTTTTTTGACAGTGAACAACGGGGAGTAGAATCCCATTTTTCTTGTTCTTGAGGGACCGGCACCACCACTCCCATGTGGATTAAATAATACTTCCTCCAATGAAGGAAGGGCTGTGTATAGATGAGAGCGGGTAAGGGAGCGACAAACCTTGGAGAAGAGGGGGGGTTGATGAAAATTCTATCCTGTAGCCTGATTCAAATAGACAGATACCCAGGGATTCGAGGTGACCTTTGTCACAGGGATAGGATCCAGGAACGCCCCCCCACTCTGGCGTATTGTTTCTTGTTTCCGGACACCCTTGGGAGGTTAGAGAAAGGAAACCCACTTCCCCTTCCTTCCTTTGGGCTAGAACTCCACCGTCCATTGGCTTACCTTGCCACGTGTAAGTCTCTCCGGTGTTCCTTAAAGGAGAGAAAGAAGATATGTCTGGATTGTTTTGGACTCTGGAAAATCCCCTTTTTGTCAGAGCCTTTTCGAGTATAGCGTCCATTCGGGTCCGAACACAAGTCCCGGAAAAATGAATGCTGCACAATTTGGATTAGAGCGAATGTCCCCCGTCCACTGCGTTTTCAGCATCATAAGGCCCTCCTGGTGGCATTGGTAAGAGATCCTCTTTTGCAGCAAACTTATTTCCTTCAGCAGTATGCGTCAGCAAGGAAGGCAGTAGACTGATCTTACAATGGTGATTCTTTCCAGTAAAGTCTTCTCATGGGAGTACCCTCCTCCGGATATGGGACTCTAATTTCCCCAGCAGAAATATAGTGTTTTGCCACCGAAGTGGCTCCTAAGTTGGACTTTGGCTTAGCACGGAGTATTTCCCACGCTTTCTTTAAAAGGCTTCAGATTTCCTGTCACATCGGGGTTCTCTTAGCTGAGCCGAATCTTCAAAGGGCAGTCCATCTTCTAGACGACGCTTGGAAACCTGACATCAACTTTGGGAATGAGTCCCAACCTTTGACTCTTCAGGTCGAAGACTAAGCGTTTCCTGAAATTCTCTTAGAGTACCGCGATTTTTCTCTCAGGGTCTCTCCATTCCTGCTAATTAGACCCTAAGGTACTTGTAGGGGAAAAAACACGCATGTTGTCATGGCTTTGAGTCCCCCACAAATAGTTCATCTTCGGCGAGAAAGAGGGTTCCTCGTTCCATCAGGTTCAATGTATCTCGCATAGCTTTCAGAAGATCGTCCAGATCCTCATTTTGGAATAAGTAGCGGGAGCATGTTGCCTGCTCACGATCCTGATGATCCTGGTCTCCCGCCAGAGAGCAGGAAGGAGAGTCTGAAATGCATCCCTCTTCTTCCTCTGAGGAGGAAGCCGATACTATCCGAGCTTTCTTACGTGGGGGGGGCTCCCTGCGTAGCCGCCGCCACTGAAGAAACCACTTTCTCGTCTATAAAGGACTTAAGCTCGTCCATAAAAGACGTTTTCTCCTCCCGCATGAATTCATCGATACAGGGTTTGCAGATCGGTTTCTTATAGCCTTCTAGTAGTGTACGGAAGCACATACTGCATTTTTTAACAGGAATCCTGCTTTTTTCAGGCTTTTCTCTACTCTTTTCAGACTTTCCTGATTTCTCTTCCTTGCCTTGAGGATGACCCGTTGACCTTCTGTGGGACAGGAAGAAGAGAGGTATTAAAGCCCCCCCTGCAATCCTCCCGCCAGTGTCTACCAATAACTACACCGGGTGAAGATACAACATATTTTATTCTGTTTGTTTGAATCACACAGAATTTCAATAAAGTGAAGAAGCTATCGGGGGGAAAAAATATTATAGGCCGTCATGGAGGACTTAGATGGAAACCAGAATTACGGTGGAGTCTAATCACAATTCCATTAACGTCCCACATGACGGCCCACTAGGAGATCTACAAAATTAGTAGAGTTAGGGTGGGACCACAGCCTGGAGAATTTCTGACCGAAGGCGAGAGCCTGTGAGTGTGGGTAAGTCCAGCCGATAGTGTTTTGCCGAAGGTGGATGAAGAAACCCAGGTGGCAGCTCTGCAGATTTGTACTCAAGAGAAGCACCCCATTTCTAGCCCCGGAGGCGGATATGGACTCTGGTGGATGGGCTTTAAGGTTTAGGGGACACTTCCTTCCCTGGTTCTGGTGTAACAGAGGCTAGGGCAGTCTTTGAACCATCGGCGATCGTGGTTTTGGATGCTTTACACCTCCGTTGTTCTTCCCCTAAACTGACAAAGAGATTGATGATCCTTGCCCGCCAGGGTTTTGTAGCTTTTAGATACTCTAAGACCGAGCCGTATATCCAGGGAAGCACTCCAATTCCTTGCTTGAAGAGGATTCCCGTAGAATGATGGAAGAATATTTCGATCTTGTGTGAAACACATGGGACGCATTTGGGAACAAAGCTGGATCCAGAGTCAGAGTTATTCCTGTCAGGGAGAATTAAAATATAGGGTTCTCTAATAGAATGGCTTGGAGTTCCCCCAGCCTTCTAGTGAAGGTACAGCTATAATAGGAAGTCTTTAAAGTTAAGTTTTTGTATACTAGCGTCTTTAAAGCCCAAAGGGAGGTCTGGACGAGAGATCCAGAACAGAGAGGGAGATCCCAGGAGGAACAAACCCGCTTCAGAATCTGAGGCCTAATTCAATTTGCAGCAGCAATAAATCTTTTGGACCCACAAACTGTGGTCCGCCAGGGGATGGTCGAAGATGCGACTCAGAGCGAAATTTGGACTTCAGAGTGACTAGTAGAAAGACCCCAATTTCTAGTCACTTTTTGCAGGGAAGTCTAGTACCCTGAAAATATTGGGTTAGACTGAGAGGGGGGATTGCCCCAAAAGGTCACAAACTTTTTCCATATCTTATGAATATGGCGAAAGAACCTTTTTCCTACTTGCCTAACGTAGTTATTACAGCCGGAGGACTATGGGACTTAGGCACTGAAACTCAGGATCAAGCGCAGAAGGAGTCTTCTAGGATCGGGCATGGCAAAGCGGACCGTGGTATTAGAAGTGTCCTTCCTGACATCGGGTAGAATAAAGGTGCGGACAGATAGGGACCTCAACAGTGGGTACAGTTCTTTTTGGCCCGTTTGGCAGATCAGGATCACCTGACCCGGTTCGAGCAAGATTTTCCTGGTACTTCGCAATTAGGGGAATTGGGGGAAAGGACATACATGAGACTTCCGCTCCAAACCACGATGCTGAACGCGTCCAAGTTGATCTCTGGAACTCGCGGCCTCCAGACGAGAAGGTATTGTTGGCATTTTGACTTCTCCTCAGTGGGCGAATAGGTCTATTTGGGCAATGCCCCAGACGCTGGTTAGTTAGGAAGATCTCCTGTGTGAGACACCATTCGTTCGGTCAGGATCCTCTCCGCTGAGATTAATCCGCTTCTCTGTTTAGGGATCCTTCAAAGAGTGGCAGAGATGGAAGCGATTGTTTTCGTCGCCACACTGGAGATGCGTCGAGGCCAGACTCGAGTAATCTGGGGATCTTGTGACCCCCGTGTCTCCTAAATAGGAAAAAACACAGTGAGACGTTTCGATGGAGAGAATGTGGGGATATGATGATCACCTCAGATAGGCCGTGTTCGATTTAGCGGCTTCCCAGGACCGCCTATAACTCCATGTTAGTTTGAGCGCTTTTTGTGGGGCTAGAGTCAGGACCCTTGCTCGTAGTAAGTTGGGAAGGAAGGATTGCCCTCCCCAGCCTGAGCTGCTTGTCTGTCACTCTGGTGATGTGTGGGAGGTGGTGACAACATACCCTTTCTCTGGTTCCTTATCTCATCACCACAGCAAGGTCCCTCTTTACAAGGAAGAATCGGATCTTCGTGTCTCGACCTGAAACTTCCTGTTCCAGAAAGTTAGGATCCAATTCTGAAGGTACCGCGTATGGCTCGGACTCCAGGCGGACCGCAGGTAGGCATGCTGTGAGGAAGCCCCAGGATCTTATCGCCTGTCTGACTGGTACAGAGTCCTTGTCGATCTGAATGAACGAATCATGATGCTTTATGATTGGATATTTCTCACTGAGGAAGAAAAGCATTGAGTTGATTGAGTCTAGAATGATCCTAGAAAGGTCTTTCGAGTGGAGGGTAAAAACTTGATTTTTTCAGGTTGATGAACCACCCCAACTCTGTTAAAAATTCTTAGGAGACTTTTCGCAAGATTAGTTTTTGTTTGTCTTTGCCTATTAATTGCAAGTCGTCTAGTAGAGGATGATGATGATCTGTAGTCTTATAAAAGGCTAACACAACTCCACATGTTGGTAAAGACCCTGGGGCCGATGAGATACCGAATGAAGGCAACGGATATTGAAAGTGTAAGACAGAGCCCTGGGAAGAGAGAACCGCAGATCTCTAGAATCTCGACGATGAGGGGTGTATAGGTACATGATAGTATTGCATACTTTTGATCTAAGAGGCACATATAGGAGTCTGTTGTGAATAAGTTTGGTTAGTAGCTGTCTTACCGACTCCATGCGAAATCTTCTTGTAAACGATGAAGGAAGCGGTGTTTAGCTCTTTCAGTTGATAATTAGGCGATTGATCCTATTGGTTTTTTGACACGGAACAACGGGCGAGTAGAATCCATTTTTCTTGTTCTTGAGGGACCGGCACCACCACATCCCATGTGGATTAGATGAAATACTCCTCCCCAATGAAGAAAGGCAATGGTTAGAGTGAGAGCAGAGATGGTAAGGGAGCGACAAACCTTGGAGAAGAAGGGGGGGGTTGATGAAAATTCTATCCTGTAGCCTGATTCAAGATAGACAGTACCCAGGGATTCGAGGTGACCTTTGTCACCACTGGGATAGGAATCCAGCGGACGCCCCCCCACTCTGGCGTATGTTTCTTGTTCCTGGACACCTGGGAGGTTAGGAAAAGGAAACCCATTCCCCCTTCCTTCCTTTGGGCTAACCCACCGTCCTTGCTTACCTTTGCCCACGTGTAAGTCTCTCCGTGTTCCTTAAAGGAGGAAAGGAAGATAGTGGGATTGTTTTGGACTCTGGGAAAATCCACCTTTTTCGGTCAGAAGCCTTTTCGAGTTATAGCGTCATCCAATTCGGCGTCGAAACCACCAAAGTCCCGGAAAAGGAAGCTGCACAATTTGGATTTTAGAGCGGATGTCCCCGTCCACTGGTTTCAGACATATAAGGCCCTCCTGGTGGCATTGGTAAGAGACCTTTCTTTTGCAGCAAACCTTATTTCCTTCAGAAGATGCAGTCAGCAAGGAGGCAGTAGATGATCTTGCAATGGTATGCTTTCCAGTAATAGTCTCTATGGGAGTACCCTCCCGGATATGGATCATAATTTCCCCAGCCAGAAATATAGTGTTCTTGCTCACCGAGTGGCTCCTAAGTTGGACTTAGGCTTAGCACGTGGAGTTTCCCACGCTTTCTTTGAAAAGGCTTCAGATTCCGTCAATCGGGGTCTTAGTGAGCCGATCTTCAAAGGGTAGGTCCCTCTCTAGAGACCTGGAAACCTGCTACATCAACTTGGGATGAGTCTCCAAGCCTTTGACTCTCAATGGTTCGAAGATAAGCGTTTCTGAAATTCTTTAGAGACCCGAGATTTTTCTCTCAGGCGCTCTCTCCATTCCTGCTAATTGACCCCTAAGGTACGTTGAGGGGAAAACACGCATGTTGCTGGTTGAGTCCCCCAAAATAGTTATCTTGGAGAAAGAGGGGGTTACCTGTTCCCGAGGTTCAAGTATCTAGCATAGCGTGGTCAGGAGGTTGGCCAGCGCTTCCCATGATCTCCAGGACCAGCGGTCAAAAGGTTGGCCAGCAATTCCCATGATCTCCAGGACCAAGCTGTCAGGGGTGGTTGGCAGCTCTTCCCCTGATCTCCGGACAAGTGGTTTCAGGAGGGTCTGGCCCATCGCTCCCTGATCTCCAGGACAGCGGTCAGGAGGGTCTGGCAGACCTTCACATGATCTCCAGGACAGCCGTCAGGAGGATCTGGCAAGCGACTTCCCCTGATCTCCAGGACAGAGGTCAGAGGGTCTTCTGGAAGCAATTCCGGATCTCAGGACACGGTCAGGAGGGTCTGGAAGCACTTCCCTGATCTCCAGGACAGCGGTCAGGAGGTATGGCAGCGATTTCCTTGATCTCCAGGACAGCAGTCAAGGAGGGTCTTGCAGCGGGCTTCCCTGGATCTCAGGACAGAGGTCGGGAGGGTCTGGAAGCGCTTCCCATGACTCAGGACAGCGGTCAGGAGGGTCTGGCAGCAATTCACCTGATTCCCAGGACAGGGTCAGGAGGTCTGGCAGCGATTCCCCTGATCTCAGGACAGAGGTCAGGAGGTCTGGCAGCACTCCCCTGATCTCCAGGGACAGCGGTCAGGAGGGTCTGGCAGCGGGCTTCCCCTGAATCTCCAGGACATCGGTCAGGGGGGGCTGGCCAGCACTTCCCATGTGATCTTCAGGACAGCCGGTCAGTAGGGTTGGCAGTAGTAGTTCCCCCGATCTCCAGACAGCGGTCATGGGGGTCGCAGTTAGTTCCCTGATCTTCAGGGGGCAGCGGTCAGGAGGGTCTGGCAGCACTTCCAATTATCTCCAGGACAGCAGTCAGGAGGGGCTGCGCGCTTCCCTGATCTCCAGGACAGCGGTCAGGAGGGTCTGGCAGCGCTTCCCCTGATCTCCAGGACAGTGGTCAGGAGGGTCTGGCAGCGCTTCCCCCGATCTCCAGGACAGCGGTCAGGAGGGTCTGGCAGCACTTCCCCTGATCTCCAGGACAGCGGTCAGGAGGGTCTGGCAGCGCTTCCCCTGATCTCAGTTTTTAGCAAGATTTTTGTTTGCTAAGACGTGTGTCTTAAAGTGCGGTACATCTTTATAATTTGTTCTGTATTTTGTCGGGGAAAAAATGTTATTGGTTACATTTTGGACAGAACATCCATAAATCTATTAGATGACGTTCTCCTCCCACCATGACATACAGTGGGTACAGAAAGTATTCCGGCCCCTTTACATTCATTGAAATAAAGTGCGTTTACAAGTGGCGTCCAAAACTACGGCAACAAAAGGCGTAAAAAAGAAGAAATTAATAAAGACCCCTCCCTTAGTCTTCAGTATATAGGCTATTAGGGTGCGGTCACACATAGCCATAGAAACGTATATGTGTTTGGGCCGAGGCCCGCCCCCATACGTCAATCTGCGTTTGTAAACACTGCGCTGGCCGGACTTGTCACCTTACACTTGCAGAAAGTCCGTGAACTCTTTATTGATCTCAGATTCCACATTGATCGGTCGCAGTTATCGCTTCCGCTTTAGTGTGACATAATTTTAGTTGGTTTCTGTTTGTCTGTAACTTGTGATTTTATTAGAACATGTAAACATGACCAAGGCTTCAGTCACACAGTAGCATTTGTTAACACATTGCAAAAGCATTTCCATGTGTTAACATTGTATACATTTATGTGAGCTCCGTGTTAACACGATGGTAACCTGTTCGTGCAATTCAAACGCTGTGAGCGAACACGGCCTACGGACTCCAACCTGAGAAGCCTCATGTTTTCGGATATATTTTCAATTAATAATTCACCTTTGTGAATGTTGTTAGTAGCAGCAGGACTGTGAAATTGTGAATTAGACTCACCGGTAATTCGGTTTCCATCTAGTCCTCCATGACGGCCCACTAGGAGGATGACCCTGGGTCGAAGACTAAGCGTTTCCTGAAATTCTTAGAGACCGCGATTTTTCTCTCAGGGTCTCTCCATTCCTGACTAATTAGTCCCCTAAGGGTATCGTTGAGGGGAAAAACACGCTGTTTCCTGGCTTTGAGTCCCCCAAATAGTTCATCTTCACGAGAAAGAGGGGGTTCCTCGTCCTCGAGGTTCAATGTATCTCGCATTTACAAGTGGCGTCCAAAACTACGGCAACAAAAGGCGTAAAAAAGAAAAAATTAATAAAGGCCCCTCCCTTAGTCTTCAGTATATAGGCTATTAGGGTGCGGTCACACATATCCACAGAAACTTATATGCGTTTGGGCCGAGGCCCGCCCCCATACGGTTATCTGCGTTTGTAAACACTGCGCTGGCCGGACTTGTCTCCGCCCCCTTACACTTGCAGAAAGTCCATGAACTCTTTATTGATCTCAGATTCCACATTGATTGATCCCAGTTATCGCTTCCGCTTTAGTGTGACATAATTTTAGTTGGTTTCTGTTTGTCTGTAACTTGTGATTTTATTAGAACATGTAAACATGACCAAGGCTTCAATCACACAGTAGCATTTGTTAACACATTGCAAAAGCATTTCCGTGTGTTAACATTGTATACATTTATGTGAACTCCGTGTTAACACGATGATAACCTGTTCGTGCAATTCAAACGCTGTGAGCAAACACGGCCCACGGACTCCATCCCGAGACATGAAGCCTCATGCTTTGGGATATATTTTCAATTAATAATTCACCTTTGTGAATGTTGTTAGTAGCAGCAGGACTGTGAAATATGGATTTAATTCCAGGATTATAGCTTGTACAACTACAATGGGAGGCTAGACCTGTAGTAGGTTTCTGGACAGTGCTTAGGTCCAATTCAGTTCTGAGTATAGATATGTTCATGTGACAACACTTCCAGTCCTCTGCTCGTGGGGGGGGGGCTTTTATTAGATTTGTTGCCCCTCTGTAATCTGGATTATAGGAGGAGCTGCCAGGGGTAGTTATCAGGGCCAGCCTCTCGCTAACCAAACACTGTGTGACTCTGCTATCTTGCCCTTGGCTCTGCTGCATACCTCTACACCCCTCCCCAGCCTGGCACTGTGCACCTGGCAGCAGGTACTACACACCACAGTCTGTTCCTGATGGCAGCACAGGATGAGCCCCGCGACCGACCCCCAACTCCTAGAAGGGTAGTCTTCACTCTGCAGCTCCAAGTCCTGGTATGTACTGACCCAATGCAAGGCATGCTGAGACTACTAGTGCCACACTGTATAGTCTGCAGCATCTGAGGGGTTAAGCAGCCTGATAATAGACTGAATGGATGGAATCAGGACACACAGGACAGGACTGCAGCAGAATCTCCAGAGCCCAAATCCTGCAGCAGACCCGACAACGGCTTTCATATGTGTCCCTATGATGCTGGCTGCACCTGCCTGGTCCAAATGGCTTAAAAATGTATTGTTTGTAATATATGTGTGATACAGTCACAGCAGAACAAGTGTATCTAATCCTATCACTTGTGATACTGTCTGCTGAGCTGTGTATCTAATCCTATCCTGTGTGATACTGTCTGCTGAGCTGTGTATCTAATCCTATCACTTGTGATACTGTCTGCTGAGCTGTGTATCTAATTCTATCATGTGTGATACTGCTGAGCAGTGTATCTAATCCTCTCCTGTGTGATACTGTCTGCTGAGCTGTGTATCTAATACTCAACTGTGCGATACAGTCTGCTGATCTGTGTATCTAATCCTATCCAGTGTGATACTGTCTGCTGAGCTGTGTATCTTATCCTCTCCTGTGCGATACAGTCTGCTGATCTGGGTATCTAATCTTATCCAGTGTGATACAGTCTGCTGAGCTGTGTATCTTATCCACTCCTGTGTGATACAGTCTCCTGAGCTGTGTATCTAATCCTCTCCTGTGTGATACTGTTGCTGAGCTTGTGTATCGAATCCTATCCTGTGTGACAGTCTGCTGAGCTGGTACTAATCTATACAGTGTGATACTGTCTGCTGAGCTGTGTATCTAATCCTCTCCTGTGTGATACAGTCTGCTGAGCTGTGTATCTAATCTTATCCTGTTTGATACTGCCTGCTGAGTTGTATCTAATCCTCTCCTGTGTGATACAGTCTGCTAAGCTGTGTATCTAATCCTATCCTGTGTGATACTGACTGCTGAGCTTTGTATCTAATCTCGTCATGTCTGGTACTGACTGCTGAGCCATGTATCTAATCCCGTCATGTGTGATACTGACTGCTGAGCTGTGTATCTAATCCCGTCATGTGTGATACTGACTGCTGAGCTGTGTATCTAATCCCGTCATGTGTGATACTGACTGCTGAGCTGTGTATCTAGGTCTGCCTGTGATACTGTCTCAACTCTATATTTCCAATCATTGCTCTGGCACGGCGGGGGTTAAGCAATGGATAGTCAGATCCTATGTTGTAATAAGCAGGTGAGGAAATCACCCGGATCCTGGCATCAGTGCCCCCTCCTAGAAATCACTCCCAGCATCATCACTGAGGGAGGGCAGTCACGCGGTCACCGGGGTCTACCTCGTTTGGGAAGGGCTGCTCCTTACATTGTTATTTGGGGGGGAAAAGGAAAAGACACTTCCTGTCTGAGTCTTTTCTCCGCAGAGTTTCTAGGGAGTGAGACTTACCCATCTATAAATGGGTAACACCGCCAGCCGCCTCAAGGACCTACCCGCTCCCTTCTCCCTAAACGTCTGCTGCAAGGAGCGGGAAGTGGCCGAGGAGGAGGTGGTCCTGACTGAGAAGACGACCCCCAGGTGAGTGCCCTGCCCCCGCCCAGCACAGGTAGATAAGTCATGGCTCGCAGCTCGTGTTCACAAAAGTGCAATTTTAAAAAAATGTATTGGAAATTTATACTTTTTGGATTTTTAGGTGAAACGTCCAATTATTGTCTCGCCTAGAATTTATTTAAAACCTACTTCAAAAACAAATACAACGGCTCCGATGCGATGTTAGTGTGTGTGCTGCGTAGTAAGGCCGTGTTCAGACACTGCAATAAGACAACGTATGAACACGGCCTGAGGCTGGAGACGTGCGGAGGCGGAGGGGGGGTGGGGGGTCTTAGTTTTTTGGTGCAGCTTTTTAATTGAGTGGATCAAAAAAGTAATGAAAAATATCAAAAATTTAAACTTCTTTCCTGATCCTGGATAAAAAAAAAAAAAGATTAAAAAAAAAAAGTACATTCTCTGCAAAAGAAAAAGCGACTACAACTTTCTAATAGACTTTGTTTTGATTCCTCACCATTTTCCCCATCTCTGCTTGTTGTCAGTGAATGAGAGCCGTGTACACAGCTCGTCCTGCACTTTGTTACAGTCTTTCTAAGGCTGCGTTCACATGTTCAGTTTTTCAGATGCAGTTTTTTGATGCCCAAACCAGGAGTGAAGTGAAAACAGAGGAGCAGCTTCTAAATTCTAAAACCTCAGCTATTATGGTGGAAACCTGCTTTTGGCTTCAAAAACTGCATCTGTAAAACTGAACGTGTGAACGCACCCTAATACTCGGCTGAGGGCAGGACTGGGGTCACTGCCTCTCAATGTAACCTGGAGTGTTGTAATTCACTGACAGCAAGCAAAGATCCTGAAAATGGCAAAGAATTGAAATATAAAGTCTATTGGAAAAAAAAATTGTTAAATTACTTATTCTATTAAGATTACTCTTCATGAACCCCAAATGTAAAATAAGCATGCTTTTCACACTCATCATAAGGATAATGGTAAGCGCTGCAGCCCAGCTCCAGGGTCTCTGTATATATAGAGCACAGGTGATGGCACTACCTGGACAGCAGCGGAGCCCCGGGCACATGAGCCCATCCCATGCAGGCGGCTGTCACATTGTGTTCCCTCATTGTATCCTGCCGCTAGCTGGAACAATGATCGCAGCCGCTCTGCCCATCACTCCTCACAGGTGAATGGCCGCTCGGCCGCTGCTCCATTAACCCTTTCAAGAACAGGTCAAATTGTCTTGGATTTTAAGGCGCCACAATGAGGATTAGGGTAGGTTTGTGGCTTCCAGAACAGCGCCCCCGGTGGATGGTCAGATAATTTCACCTACAGCCATGTGTGGTGCTGTATGAGCTTTTTTGGAAATTGCAGCAGCAAATATATCTGTATTGTAATAATTAGGTTAAAAAAGTGGTAATAGTTACAATGTAACATTAATGAGCAGAATATTGTGTGGGTTTTCACATCATTGTCCTCTAAGGCCTCGGTCACACGTACCGCTAGGCGTCCGTCATAACGTGCCGCTAGTGCACAGGGGGAGGTCCTCGGCCCGAACGCACATGCGTTTCCAGAGAAACGCATGCGATCAGCTTAACAATCGCATGCGTTTCCTTGGAAACGGACGCCTAGAGGTACGTGTGACCGCGGCCTAACAGGTATAACTTTATATTTGTTTCCTGTTCCTATAGCCGAACGAGGTCTTGTTTTTATTGTAGTTTGTTATGGCACAATTTGGGGTTTCACGTCTCCTACTGAAAAACTTTGAGCAACATAACTTACCAAAAAAATGGACAAATCTACTATTGTATTTACTAAAAGGATTTCGCTTGGGGTGATACCACGCACGTTTTGAAACAGTTTTTGGTCCGTTAACACAGGTGTTAACATTTTTAACAGCAGTTTAATGGTAAACATTCAAAACCGCATCAGTTTTTATTAAAACGGTCCAAAAATGCAACATGTGGCATCACCCTCAGGGCGCGTTCACACGTTCCCCATAACGTGACGCTAGCGCACAGGGGGGCGGGGCTCGGGACGATCACATATGCGTTTCCAGAGAAATGCAATCGCCTAAGCCCCGCCCCCTGTGCGCTAGCGTCGCGTTATGAAATGTGACATTTTCATAAATCAAAATTTGCTGCCTGATGGAGGCTCGAGTGTAATGCTCTGCAGCCTGTCTGGGGGGGGGGGGGTGGGTGAAGTGCGCGGGAGCGTGGGGGGGGGGGGGGGGGGGGCTGGGTGAAATGCTCTGCAGCCTGACTGTAATGTATATTTTGGAGTTGTCGCTGAGTGTGAACATGTTGGTGTGGATGGCACGAAGCCTGGATATAGCTCAGCCCAGCGCCTGCTAATGTACCGGATCAGGTGTCCGAGCCCAGTTTTACATAGCTAACTAATAGGAAAGGTCAGAGGAAGGGACAGAGGATAAGAGCTGCAGCAGTGAGAGGATACACAGCTCAGGGATGAATAGTGAGTATGGACAGTGAGTAAGCGTGGTGAGTCCTGCTGAGGGTGGCTGTGGGCTTGTGTGCACGGTGTCCTAGAGGTCATCTGTAGACCTGGTGTTATCATCAATATCATTGCATGGCGTATCATAGAGTTGTAAAGTGGTCTGGGCCTCAGTGAGTAAGTGCACCATGATGTAGAGAGTGGATGTGTATCACAGTATCATGATCATCATTATGTACAGTATGGCCTATTGTATGTATGATTCGATGAGTAAGTGGTGTGGAGTTGGAGAGTAGATCTAGACAGAAGTGCTATGTTTCACTTGGTGTGGACTCTGAGAGAATGGAACAGCGTATTCTATATTAATAAGTAGGCCAGTGAGTAAGTAGGCTACAAGTACTGGACCAGTGAGTAAGTGATCTGAGGATTAATGAGTAGGTGAGTGTAAAGCTCTGTGCATCATTAAGCATCAGGACCAATAGGTGGATTGGCATGCTATTGCAACACCCCTGCCAAATAATCGGCAAGGTGGTGGTTGCGAATAGCGCCGTCTGCATGTCAGGAGCCGTTAGGGAGACTGATCACCTCTCTAGGAGGTCTCCTAAATAATGGAGATCTTTGTAATTGCAGCTGTAGCCATTGCTTGCTAAGGTATGAGTTAACAATGAAATGTTGTTGTCCAATAAGAATCTCTGTACTATTGTAAAGCAAGCTAGAAGCTTACTGGAGAGTTCTGCCGCCTGAACAAGGGAGTATAAAAACACCTGGTGGGTGGGAGCACATGGTCAGTCTGCAAACACTGTCAGAATTAGGAGGAGAGCGAGAGACTCCGTCTTGGAGCACATGTCAGCAAAGCAACCAGAGGAGTGTTCAGCGCCTGCAGAGTTGCTCCAGCCAGTGGGGCTCATTTATTAAGGGCTCCGCGGCCGCACTTTCGTCGGGTTTCCTGAATTTTTCTATTTTGCACCAAATTCCGCCGGGATTTTGACGCACGCGATCGGATTTTGCCGCCGGCTTTCACACAACAGAAATTGTAGGCGTGGCCTTTGGACAACCCAATGGATATGGAAAAAACACGGAATTTAAAAAACTAAATGTGTCGCAAGATCATACACTTACATCCACCAGGAAGAAGCAGGTGAACTCCGGCGGACCACGGGGCAGCAGCGACACCTACTGGATATCGGGCGCACGACCTTAGTGAATTCCGGCAGAACCCGAATCCACGTCGGGCAACGTGCCGCGGGATCGTGACAGGACCGGGTAAGTAAATGAGCCTCAGTGTCTTAATACCAGGAAGCAGAAGTGTCAAGGCAAGCTGACTGACACATTAGGGCAAGTCAGGAGACTTAAGCCCCAGAGCCGAGATCCACCATCTGGACTTGGCTCCATCTCTACCTTTTGAGAAGTGGACTGCCTCCAAGCTGAAACAGAAATTCTTTGGGAAAAGACTTTTTCCCTACAGGGGATGTGGAAGGCTGTCATCTGCCTAGACCCTAAAGAGGCTGAAAATTTCTGATCAAACCCAACGGGAACAATTTATTAAAGGGCTGGATAAGCATCATATATGTCAATTAAAAATGCGATCTCTTCAACACTCCCAGGCTTTTTTCCTTGAGTTTAAGGAGATCGCCATTGACATCCTCGGAGAACGATTGGCTACTGAAGCCTCAGCTGCTCTAGCCTCTTTCCAGCGCAACTGGCAACACTGAAGAAGTCGCTGTCCTGGCGGAGCAGGTCACCGTCCTGACAGATACGATGAGCAAAATGCTTGAGCGACTGGCGCAGTGGAAGTAACTCCTCTAAAGAGGAAAAAACACACCTGATACTTCCTCACAGCCAGACCAACCCCATGTCCCTGGCCAAACAGCATCCAACTCCGGCAAGGTCTGATCCCCTGGAGTCGAAGAGAACTGAGATTGCGGTGTGGCTACTGGCTCCAAGAGGGCATGAGGAGAACAAGTGCCATCGATTACAATGACAAACCCTTGAAGTACGGGACGATCTGAAAGGATCAGTCGACGCCGGGTTGACAAGGAAAAAAAGACTGAATGCCTCTTGAAAGGAGAAATTGGATCCGTTACCTATGACTTTAGTATCAATTGTGATCCCAGAAGGGATGCCAAGATAGTGCTGGATATGTAGATGGACCAGTCCGGACACTTTCGCACTCTACGGAACATGGAGCCACAACATCAGGAGAGCTGGTGTCGGGAGTTCCCATCCTGTGCCACGCTGGCAGGAGGGGAGATGCTTATAAAAGGGCTCCCTTACACCCCATTGGAGCCAGCACCCTCTGGAGATGTGGCCCTGACATGTGAAGTGGAAATCCAGTAGGTCCGGTCTGTCTACCTGATGACGATCACGATCATTACCACGTGCCAGTCAAGGACCTGACCGCCACAGAACCACTATGGTAGAGTTTCATCCTGCTCTATGGTTGTCCGGATAAATTCCTCACTGACCAGGGGACAGTGTTCGTCTCAAACCGTTCCAGGAGTTGTGAACTCTTTATGGTTGTAAGAAACTGAGGACACACAGAGTACCACCCGCAAGGAAATGGGCTCTGCGAGAAGATGAACCAGACCCTTCAAAATCCTGAGGAACTTGACCCCTGCTAGAGGGCTGACGTGCCCAAACCTCTCCGTGAGTGGTTGTCCTCTACAATAACCACTCATGCTCTACGGGATACACTCCCTACTAAATGATGTGGCCTTGGACATGGAAGCCCTGACTCCAATCTGTGCTTCACACGGACTGATTGGATCCAGGAACACCAGAGGCGCCTGGCGGTGTTTCTCTAACAGTGTGAAATGTTGTGTCCAATAAGAACTCTGTTTACATGTACCCTTACCCAGGCTGTGAACACACTTCTGAAGAGACCAGTATCTCCACCAGCTCACCTGTGCTTGAATCTGCTGTACCGCTTCAACTGTAAGTTGAATGCGCATTGTTTCTTTGTCTAATCCTGGATAAGGCTGTCTACACCACGGGGCTCCCCATCCATTACCAGGGATTCCTCCTACATACACCACTGCTGTAACCTGCCAGGCTGTAGGACAGGTCCTCCGCTCCCCATACCAAGCACCGTGCACATCCAGCGTGTCCTAGGCCGCATCCACCAGCCACTCGGTATTCGGGCCCCGGCTGTCTCCAGGCCCCAAGAAGGCTAGGCCCGGTGAGGGAGGTTAGTCTTGGTGCTATGAACGAAAGAAACGGACGTTGGGACTCGCTCAATAGTTAGAGTAGTTTAGGATTACTATATTGTGAGGTGCAGATCAGCAAAGTTACAAGATACCCGTGTAGGAATGGGCGTCCAGTGCTTGCGTCTCATACTCAGGGCTCTTCACACTGGCGTGGGTGCTCAGCTTTCATTGCGTCTCCAGTGTGTCTCAGTTTTTCTTCTGTTCTTGTGATGCACGTTTTTGTCTCCAATTTCTTCCGTGTCGTTCCGTGTCAAAAAAAAACCTGCAGATGTGGACATTGCTTTAAAAACCTCCACACCTGGTCTCTCAGCAATCAGCAGTGAAAAAACACAGAGGTTCATTAGTTTTCTTGCGAACCCATAGACTTCTATTGCCTTGATCCACCATCAGTAAAAAAAAGGACAGTTTCCTAATTTTTTCCACGGATAACAGATTAGTGGAAAAATACAAGCCTCAAGAAACTCAATGGCTCTGCGAGGAATCGGTGGAAATAACTGAACCACACGCTGAGTAAAAAGCCCCTACCCTTGTCTAGCGGTCACGTTAAACGGCGCTCCAGCTGAGGCGCTGCCCAGCGTCTGCTGGTCCTATGACAGCACGACCCATACAAAGCACTGGTCTCTTCCACACTCCTATCCACTCCTAACTTATATACTTGTGAATGAATTATAATAATGGCTAGTGAGAATGTGCACTAAATGCATCGGATTAGTGAATAAGTGAGCTGGATGCATGTGGATTAGTGAATAAGGGAGCTGGATGCATGTGAATAAGTGAGCTGGATGCATGCAGATTAGTGAATAAGTGAGCTGGGTACATGTGGATTAGTGAATAAGGGAGCTGGATGCATGTGAATAAGTGAGCTGGGTACATGTGGATTAGTGAATAAGTGAGCTGGGTACATGGTGGATTAGGGAATAAGTGAGCTGGGTGCAGGTGGATTAGTGAATAAGTGAGCTGGGTGCATGCAGATTAGTGAATAAGTGAGCTGGGTACATGCAGATTAGTGAATAAGTGAGCTGGATGCATGTGGATTAGTGAATAAGTGAGCTGGTAGCATGTGGATTAGTGACTAAAGTGAGCTGGGGCGGTGGATTAGTGAATAAGTGAGCTGGGTGCAGGTGGATAGTGAATAAGTGAGTGGGGATGCATGTGGATTAGTGAAATAAGTGGCTGGGTACTGGTGGATTAGTGAATAAGTGAGCTTGGTTTGCAGGGGATTATCGTATAAATAAGGAGCTGGGTGCAGGTGGATTAGTGAATAAGTGAGCTGGGTGCAGGTGGATTAGTGAATAAGTGAGCTGGATGCATGTGGATTAGTGAATAAGTGAGCTGGGTACATGGTGGATTAGTGAATAAGTGAGCTGGGTACATGCAGATTAGTGAATAAGTGAGCTGGGTACATGGTGGACAATATATTTCTGTGTTAATATCTTATGAAATCTTTACAAACAGGACACAAAGATGTGAAATCCTGATGTTACAGTTTGTGTTGCACAACCCTGGATGCAGTGTGGTCACATGATATAGTTACTGTATAGCGCTTCTACCCATAATCATTCGGCGGCTCGTTGCGATAGTTCTGTGTGTGTCTTTGGAGCTCCACTTCCAGGTCACATTCATTAAAGTGACATTAAATACATTAAATAATTGCAAGATGAGTAAAAAGAAAATCACAAGCACATACACCAGGAGTGAGCGGAGTCATAAATCTGGCTATACACATTGTTGCAGTAGTTCTATGTTGTGAGTGGTGGGAAACACCAGTGCCATTGTTTTGTAGCCACTATTGTAAGATAAAAAGTGTAGAAAAATCCTAAGATAAATGTCCCCATTGGCTCTTTGCGATAGTTCTATGCAGGGCTGGTCCCAGGTTTCAGAAGGCCCCTGGGCGACAGGACCTCCGTGGCCCCTTTTACAGTGAGCTCCTGTGGCGGCATTAAAAAATTCAAAACTTAAAAAGGTCTCCTTTTCCCTAAAATATTTTGTAGTTTACCATACCAAACAGCCCCCTCATGGTTATTAATGAGCTAAACCCCCCCTCAGCCCTGAGGATTCCTTATGTACAGCCTTATGTGGGCCCCCCAGCAGCTCTGGGCCCGGGTTCTGTGTCTCCCTTTGGAGCTCCGCTGCTTTTCAGATTTATTAAGGTTGCGTTGGCCCTATAATAAATCTCTCTCGGGATTTTTTTAAGTAATCGCAAGGAGTGAAATTGCGACTTTTTTTAAATTATTTTTAAAAAAATCCTAGCTCTGTCTCTGCACGGCGCTGTACTAGCGGTGGTTCTATGCTTCTATAAGTGACTATTTCTAAGTGGCAGGAAAAGGCTCCTGCAATTTTGTAACTCCAAAAGATCGCAAAAAAAATCCTTTGCAATTTTGTTTCCACTTTTTACGCCAAGAAGGTAGTGATAAATCAGACTGCTGCTTGTTCTGTGTATTAGGAGGTAAGTGCTCTGAGTGGTATGGACGCTCGAGTACAGTCAAGTGTAGTCTAAGGGCTTGTTCACACAGACGTATCTCTTCTGCATCAATATTCAGTCTGTTTGTGTCACGAATATGGTATATAGCATTTCTTTTTCCATGTCCATATGGGCATTTTGCGTTGCTATAAGGGTCTGGGGCTTAGTGAGTAGTGCGCTGAGTGTGGGGCTGGTGTAGTAGTTATGTGTGGGGTCGGTGTCGATGCTTGTGTAGTAGTAAGTGTTGCCTGATTGTTGTGTAGTAGTCAGTGCGCTGAATTGCTGTAGTGTAAGTGCGTGATTAGTAGTAAGTGCGCTGATTGCTCTTGTGAGAGTAAGCCAGTATAGGCTCACGAATGATTGCTCTGTGTAGGCAGTAAGTGGCTGATGTGCTTGTGTAGTAGGGGTGATTGCTCTGTGTAGCAGTAAGTGCGCGATTGCTGTAGCTGTGCGCTGTGCGTAGTAGTAGTGCGCTGATTGCTCTGTGTAGTAGTAGTGCGCTGATTGCTCTGTGTAGTAGTAGTGCGCTGATTGCTGTAGTAGTAAGTGCGCTGATTGCTCTGTGTAGTGTCAGTGCGCTGATTGCTCTGTGTAGTAGTAGTGCGCTGATTGCTCTGGTAGCAGTACATGCGGCTGATTGCTCTGTGTGAGTAGTAAGTGAGCTGATTGCTCTGTGTAGTAGTCCAGTGCGCTGATTGCTCTGTGTAGAGTAAGTGGCGCTGATTGCTTGTGTAGCAGTAAGTGCGCTGATTGCTGTGTAGTAGTCAGTGCGTGATGCTTGTGTAGTAGTCAGTGCGCTGATTGCTGCTGTAGTAGTAAGTGCGCTGATTGCCTGTGTAGTATGTAGCGTGATTGCTTGTGTAGTAGTAAGTGCGTGATTGCTCATGTCTGTAGTAGTAAGTGCGCTGATTGCTCTGTGTAGCAGTAAGTGCGCTGTGATTGCTCTGTGTAGTAGGGCGCTGATTGCTTGTGTAGTAGTAAGTGCGCTGAGATTGCTCTGTGTAGCAGTAAGTGTTTTCGCTATGAGTGCTCTGTGTAGTAGTAAGTGGCTGATTGCTCTGTAGCAGTAGTGCGCTGATGCTCTGGTAGTAGTCGCTGATTGCTCTGTGTATTAGTAAGTGCGCTGATTGCTCTGTGGAGTAGTAAGTGCGCTGATTGCTCTGTGCAGTAGTAAGTGCGCTGATTGCTCTGTGTAGTAGTAAGTGCGCTGATTGCTCTGTGTAGTAGTAAGTGCGCTGATTGCTCTGTGTAGCAGTAAGTGCGCTGATTGCTCTGTGTAGTAGTAAGTGCGCTGATTGCTCTGTGTAGTAGTAAGTGCGCTGATTGCTCTGTGTAGCAGTAAGTGCGCTGATTGCTCTGTGTAGTAGTAAGTGCGCTGATTGCTCTGTGCAGTAGTAAGTGCGCTGATTGCTCTGTGGAGTAGTAAGCGGTCTCTATTTTGAGGCATTCGTTCTCTGGAGAGATGGATTATGGGGTCCCTGCGATGTGTCTTCCCTGCAGCGAGGAGACCCCCAGGAGAATTGTGTGAATCCTGATCAGGATGTCAGAGAGCCAAAGACTGCAACTACAGAGGTGAGTAGGCGACTTACCGTAACTGCTAGAATACGTTCACACTGGTCTCATAGGTTATGTGTCTACCTCCTCAGTGATACCCTGTTTCCCCTAAAATAAGACATCCCCCGAAAATAAGACCTAGTACAATTTTGTTCAGGCTTAGAAATATAAGGCGTCCCCTGAAAATAAGACCTAGCGGCAGTCATTGCAGCGTCTCCCCCCATGCCATACATCAGTATTAGGAAATCTTTCAGATGCTGCAGAAGGTTGTGACATGGGGAAGAATTCATGGAGTTAGATCACTGGCTGTTGTGCCTCAAATGTGATCCCAGAAGCTACCAGGATAAGAAGGGTCATTTATGGAAAGTGCTTTTACTAAACATGAGAGACTGGGGCCAATGATTCTAATAGAAATGGAGTCACAAGAAATACAGCAGGAAATTCAGAGTTTGGAGAGTTATAAGGAGGTTAGAAAAGTTGATTATTTTTGTTCAACGATAAATGTAAATTCTTGTTCATGGAAAAATAAGACATCCCCTGAAAATAAGACCTAGTGCCTCTTTAGGAGCAAAAATTAATTTAAGACACTGTCTTATTTTCGGGGAAACAGGGTACATAGTGAGACGTTCTGCAGATTATTACACCTGTAACCTCTCTAGAGCTCTGCAGAACATCGCTCTATCCCCTCTACCTCCTCAGTGATACGTAGTGATACGTGATGCAGATTATTACACCTGTAACCTCTCTAGAGCTCTGCAGAACATCGCTCTATCCCCTCTACCTCCTCAGTGATACGTAGTGATACGTTCTGCAGATTATTACACCTGTAACCTCTCTAGAGCTCTGCAGAACATCGCTCTATCCCCTCTACCTCCTCAGTGATACATAGTGATACGTGATGCAGATTATTACACCTGTAACCTCTCTAGAGCTCTGCAGAACATTGCTCTATCAACTTGCCCCCTATGGACAGGACTATAACTTACTATAATACTGCCTCCTATGTACAGAAAGAACTAATATAAATACGACCCCCTATGTACAGGAATATAAACTACTATAAATACTGCCCTCTATGTACAAGAATATAACTACTATAAATACTGCCCCTAGGTACAGACATAACTACTATCTTACTGCACCTATGTACAAGAATATAAACTACTATAATACTGCCCCCTAGTAACGGATATAACTATATACTACTGCCCTCTATGTACAAGAATATAACTTACTATTAAACTTGCTCCTATGTACAAAGAAATAACTTACTATAATACTGCCCCTATGTACAAGAATTGATAACTACTAAAATGCACCCTAGGTACAGGAATATAAATACTATAATACTGCCCCCTATGTACAGGAATATAACTACTATAATACTGCCCCCTATGTATAGAATGACCTATCCTCATATGACTGGAGGTACATGTGACACGTGTGGTTTGTGCTCGCTGTGACGTTATTGCTTTTTTAGTCATAACATGAATTATGTGAGAACAGAACATAACTGGGCTCTAAAATTAATCTGAAGCGCTTCCTTCCCGGGGATCCTGTTTCCTGCTGGATCGGGGAGAATGTGACATAATAAATGATTTGTGCCGCCCGTGTTTTCAACAAATCTGGGAATTAACCATTTGTAGGTGGTGTCAGTGTATTGTGTGGTATCTGTGTTCTGTCCCGGGAGCATCTACAGTTCAGTTCTTCTTCTATGCTCTATCCCAGATATCCCGAAAGTAACAAATCTCCCGGACATAAAGATGTGGATTTGGGATGCGGACACATTGGTTGTCACTCAGTTCACCTAGGTAGGTTCTTCTCTCTCGCTATGGAGTGTGAGGAGTTATGGTTGTCCACCTTGACAGCCTCTCCCTGCACCCAATGTCTATATGTTCACTCCAAAAAATTGGGGCAATGTATATCTGGAGCAGGGCTGGTGTTGCCTTGGGAGCCCTCGCCACAGAATGGAGAACACCCTGTACTGAACCCGGGCCTCATATATACGCCCCCATCGATGTGTATATCCGCCTTCAGCATGGCGTCTAAGGCAGGGTCAGCAGGTCACCCTCCTCTTCCCTATACACTCACTTCTGTTGCTCCGGCTGGAGGGCGGCCACGTTGGGCGAGGTCATCTCCATCAGCTCCCGGGCGAATGCCATGAGGTATAAGAGTAGAACGTATGTAGATATAATGGGGAGTCATTGAGGGGTTAGGGAAGTACCGGGTAACATAAAGGAACTTGGTTTACCTCTCCGTTCTCTGGGGGGTCGCCATTTCCGAATGTACTGGTGACCACCAGAACCAGGGTCTCATGCTCCAGGTTGACGGTGTCATAGCGGTCCATACAGATCACCTATACAGAACACATGACATGAACGGGGGGATAATGGGGCAATATACATGACATCACCTAATCCTTCATACAGGAAACATGGTGGGGTGTCCAGGACACCTACACAGGGGCCGATCCATCCCATCTACATGCCCAATGCTGAGCATCTCCTTAGTATGTACATAATTCTTCTGCGCCATTTACATGACCTACTGGGCCCCTGCACCCTTCCAATCACCTTGTATAACATGGGAACCCTTCTAAAGTCCAACTCCAGGGGAAGCTAATGACCAATACTCCCCCCTCCCACCCATAATCAAAGGTACACGACCACTTTTAGACCCTTCTAAAAAAAAAAAAAGTAGACATAATAAAAATTGGAAAAAAGGTTTAACTAGACTCTGTAAAGGCCCCGTCCTGAGATAACATCCCACTTCCCAGACCATCTTACTTGATTATTCGAACCCTACGGTATTCTGTAGCCCACTAGACCAATTGTAAGTTTCAATTCCAGTTTCTTGCCCATAGTGAATACCGACTGTTACCTTTTACCCGGGATCAAAGGCGTACGCAAACTGTTGCAGGAGCTTCTCTGAGCGTAGGTCTCTGAAGTCCGGGTCTCGGTATAGCGTAGAGGATGCGGCTTAACCCTGCGACCATAGCTTCTTGTCCCATCAATTGCGAAAAAACTTAATGGCAACTGAGAAACAAGCAGAGGGTGATAATGACTTTTGGCCGTTTAGTGTTGGGCAATCATTATGTGTAATCTTTACAGGGGACTTTTTAGGTTGTCTTATCTGGTCATGGCTGGTGGGTTTCAATCACAGAACTTCACACCTTGGCTCCGGTTATATTTTTTCGGTATAATTTATGGGACTACTTTGCGACTCCTTAAAGGTTCTCTTCATGGTGATGGTGCTCTGTGCTCCCTTCCAGATGGGGGTGCTTCCAGCATCAGGCTGAAAATGTCAAGATCATATTGAGAAAATATAGTCAATGGAGGTTCTAGTGGTCCAATCTATTGAGAGAAGTTAGTTTGGTCCAGTATGGCCAAAACTATTCACCCACCAGGGGGGTTCTGAGAAAACAGGGAATTTCTCAGCTACCAGAGATGCTGACAGAAAGAGTGAAGACAATGAAGCAGGAGATGGTAAGCGTGCGCTGAGAGGTTTTCAGGAACGTAATTAATTTATTTTGGTCAAGGGGTAAGAAAGATGTGACCTAGGTACCTGTATAGGAAGGACGGAGAGAGGGGTGGTAGTTGGGACCATTCTCCTGATTGGAACATGGGGTGAGGCTGCCAGACGTCGGGGGCACAATCCAGGACCCAGTCCGCTGGGCAGCCTCCTCGTAGGCGGGGGTATCATGCTCCATGGTTTAAGAAGGGACTCGTGGCGGCGTGGTGCGTCCACCACTGGTGGACTTTATCACACTGAAAAGCACAAATATACAGAGCACTGCTTACAATGTGTGACATAGTATGTGGCCCATAGGCTGGTAGCCATGATGCCCCCTCAGACCAGGGGGTACCTGGTAGCTATGTAGGGAACAGCAATGTTTATCTCCAGGGGCGGCACGGTCCTTTACACAGGGATATGAGGTTCTTTCTTGGTGTCCAAACCGAGGCCTCCGCCAATCAATGTGAGGATCAAGAAGGGGGAAAAAGCAGCTAAAAATGAAATTTTAATATTTCTGCATAATGGACTCTGCATGACGGAACACAGGAATATTGTTGTGGAGTGGAGCTGTGATGCAGATTGGAATTAACTGAGGTTCACACCATAGTGCCTATCATATCATTCAGTGGTGGAGCATCCCCCATCTCGGAGGAAGGAGGCCGGTGTATGTGCCTGGCAGACGAGATGGCTGTGGTAGATTAAAGTGCATGATGAGCAGGGTATGGTGTGCGGACAGATCTCCAGGGGTCCTCCGCACTCACGTCTTCCTCTTCCACGACATATTGCAGCCGAATTCGTCCAGAGAGGGTTTGCCACATGCAGTTGGATTCTCACGTTTCTTATTTTTATTTTAACGGGTATTATATATGGACTGTACAATACAATCTGTAAACTTAAAGTATTGTCTAGAAAACATAATCTCTAATCCCTAAGGGACGGAGGGTTTTTCGCTCGTTTCTCGATCGCCAACAAATCCATACTTTTTTAATTTTTCGTGTAAGGAGCGGTGTGAGGGCTTATTTACGTCCCGTGACGTTATGATTACAAGGCCGTTTGTTTTTTGTATGGGAAGCGGAAAAAAAGTCCAAATGTGGTGAAATTAAGCCCGCATCAAAGTGACACAAATGTGTTTTTTTTGCCAGTTTTTACGATTTGCCAGTGCTTTATTCTTTGGTTTGGTGCAATCACAATGACACCCAATTTATAGGTTTTATTGCGTTTTAATACATTTTCAAAAATTAAACAAATGTGACGCTAATAGTGTACGGAGCTAGCGGAGGGGTCATTTTTACTTCCCGGACTGTGGACTGTGGAGTGTGACATATTTTTATGATGTAAAATGGTGTAAAAGTTGTGTTTTGGACATTTGGGCACTATTTTCCGTTATGGAGACCACCGCCGCCAATAACCGTTTTTTAATATTTTGATAGATCGGCTATTTTGAAGAGGCGGTGGGGTGTGATACTTAACAGTTTTTTGAAAACTTTAATGAGTATTAGTTTTTACATCAGTTCTAGTGAAAGGGGAGTGCTTTGAACTTTTAGGTTTTTGAAATTTTTTATTATTTTGTCAACTTTTTTTTTTTACTATTTCTTAGACACTCCAGGGTCCATTAACCCTGCATGGTCTGATTGGTTCATAGTACTGTATTGCAGTAGTCCCTGCCGCTATCAGCTCAAAAAATTATGTATTATCTGGATTTCAAGGATTTTGGTCGGGGGGGGTGGGGTCAGGGAGGAGTCACTATTCTACCGAACTTTATCCAGAGTTGTCTGGGTGTCCCTATTTTTGTTATAATATTCTTGTCAACGAGAATAATATGTTGAACAATTCGTTTCCAGTGTGTGCAGGAGGAGGGGGGAGAATCCCCCATCTATGGCAAAGCGATGGACTTCCCTAATGACCATGCGCTCATGGTGGGTCCGTGCTTCCTTGTCTAGTATATCACACAGGCAGATGAGTGGGGTAGTAGGTGGTGGGTATTAGAGAGAGTCCATAACTGAAGCCCATGAATAGAAAAAATATAATGGACCAGACCCGAATAATAAGCCAGAAGTGAGTCGCTGGGGAGGAGAGCATGGGATACATTTGGGAGATTTATGTATTGAAGGGGAGTCAGGTTAGGTCTGGTGGATGATATACAAGTATTCATTTAAGTTAATGGATGGGGATGACTGGTGAGGCTCCAATACCTCTGACATCATTTCTTGGTTTATTTCAATCTAACGTTTCCTGTGACTCTGCGATGCTCTACATCCGCCATGTGCTGCTTTTTATCACATTTAATCACTTAAAGGGCGTCTCCAAATGAAAAATTCTGCTTATAGCAATAGATAGTCACTATCAAATTGGTCCGGGGTCTCCTCAGTTAAAGGGGTTTTCTCAGAAGTTAATAACCCCCTGGGCCACCGGATTGGGTTCTGGAGTCCTGTTGTTTTTAGGACCGATGTGGCCAGTGGGCCATGTGAGGTCACTCGTTACATAACAGTGCTACAGTCATGGATGTCCACTACATCGCCTGTCCCGGATAAACAAACAGGAGCCAAAACCCTAAAAGAGCGCTGGAGCATAGTAAGAAGGACTTTATAGTTAATTTGTATACGTGCCAGGACCCCCAAGGTATTTCTGAAGACCCCCATGAAATCCAAGCATAGAAAAGGAGCCAGGCAGCGCCATTCTCAGTTATTGGGAGGACCTAGTGCTGCAGAATCAGCTCTCACTCACTGAATGAGAACTGACCTAAAAATGACTCAGCTTGGCCACTACACGAGAAACAGCGTGGTCGGGTTCCTGTTCTATTATCTGTGATTCCAAGGGACTTTTTTTCCCCTGAGGACCAGCGATCCAGTGGGGGGGGGATCATTGTATCAGAACCTATGAATATGATATGGGGGAAGGGGCCATCCTAAGGATGGTCATCAAAATTTTAGCTGGAAAAACCTTTTCCTTAACCTAATATTTGAAGCCTTTGTAACAGATGCCTGAGTTTGCATAACACTACTTAGGTGTCCTGTGCAAGTAATGGGGTCAATCTCCTTGAGGCCAGAAGAGCTGGAACACCTATATTCTACATAGATCATTAACACCGATACATATGTGGTGAACCTATAAAAAACCTAAGTTATGTTGAGAGATAGAGTCACACAGGTCCTCATTCCCGATCTTGTTCGGTTGCTCATGTACCAGCCATTTAAATGGGGAACGGCAGGGAACTTCCAACCCACGATTCTCCAGGAGTAAGCTGCTTACGGCAGGCAGGGGCGTACACTTTCAATCCCAATTCGCCAAAACCATTCGGAGCTGGAGAGCGAACCAAGGAAGAAAAGAAATGCAACAAGAATGTGAACAGGTGTGGAACTCAATAACGAAAACTGTGAGAATTAAACATAGGACGGTGCTACAAATCATTAGGGGAAAGGTCAGATAACGGCCCGACCCCGTCTAACCTATAAGGCCTTAGTGGAGGACGTTCAAGGCCCCTAAAAGTTAGTAAGAGGGCGACGGCCTATTCTAATGGCCCCTACAATGGTAAATTGGTTATGGTCCAATCCCTGCAGTTTAGGGAGAAGATGTGGTTGCGGTGGACCCCCGTTTCTGATGGTGAGGATAGAAGGTAAATGTTACAAAGCCTTCCATGGTATCTGAGGTGAACAATATGGTTACGTTAGACCCCCCCTGTAAGTCTAGGGTGATTTAAAGTGGTCAATCGGTGACACCCTCATAGCATTGATGCTGACAGTTCTGCGCTGTGTATGGGGTGGTGAAGTGGGAATTGTTACATCCTATGTTCTAATGGGATGATGGGGATGGGATCAATGCGAAAAATTCAGGTGTCTCAGGTCGTGGTTCATGTTAGGTTGCCTCAGGGGGGTGGGGGGTCACACAACCCTGGTGTGGGTCTAGGGTTTGTTTATTAGGTAATAAACATAAACCTTGTAATCTTAGGGGGTTGATATGGCCTAGTTGGTCTAGAGAGGACAATCGCGACACATGATTAAACCTATAGCGCCTAGGATGCCTGAATGGGGAAAAGCCAAGGCACCACCACAGGTATAGGCACTGTAAGCTCATGGGGGTACTTAGTTCCTTAGAGATTGTTGTGAAGGAGATCGCAGGAACACATCCCTAAAAAGGTTCTATCTTTATTCCAAACGAGTTTAAAAACAAAACTTAGTTCTTAATTTGGTGTCTTGAGGGGAACCTCTAACACAAGTTCCGGAGGAATTTCAAAAGACTTTGGGGTCTCTCCAATTGGCTTGTAAGAGCAGGGGCAGCACATCAAAGCGGGCCCAACTTTTGGGTTGCCAGCCCAACTGGACACATAGCTGTAGATGGAAAAGGTCATGTAACATCATCGACGTCCAAGACTAGATGATACCTGTGACCATAAAGTCGTAGAAGATCAGAAAGAAGGATGATCTACCAGACATGCTAAAGTCCCACCTCAGTCAAACCACATTGAGAGGAGCTCACCACGTTCGTCCTCCTGTCTGTACCCAGCCATGCGGATTACTGGTGTCCAGATCCGGAAATATCTGACGTCCCATCTTTTCTCGGGGAAAAGATGGTGATTGTGACCTGTCCATGGGAAAACACAATGTGAAAACCTAAGGTGTCGGAGGTTGTCACAAGATGTATCATATGGGGGGAGAGAAGAAAGCAGGAGGCACTGGAGGGGAGAGGGATAAAGACTATTTCCTTCCCTGTGGTGACCTGCGCTCTGCATGATAAGAAAGACATTGGATAACATGGACAGGGGTGTAATGCTGTCTCTCTTCTGTGGGGGCACTGCGGAAGGAGATGGGATATCTCATGGAATACTAGACGATTTTGCGATTCAGATTAGCTTATAGTCAGGAATGTTAGTCTAAAAGTGCTGGTCCCAGTATACAAAAAGGCTATATGGTGGGCTTCATCTGTTTTACAGATCCCCAGTAATAAAGTGTACCAGCTGTACTGAGGGTTCATCCACGGTAAGTACCTGATGTTGCCTTGTTGGTGCGTACTTGATATGGTGCAGATGTAGGTAAACATTCATGGGTGCTCCTGCAGTCTCTGGATTCAAACACCTGCACGGTTATAAAGTACCTAGCAGCTCCAGAGTTTGGAAATAACACTGCAATGATCAATATGGTGTAGGTAGTACCTGAAGCTATAGACCACCTGGATCTGCCCACGCCCGAGCTGCGTCTCCAACGCCTGCTGGCCCCCAAAGATCAGCTCAGATCCCTTGAGTTGATAGTGTTCCTCGTGGGTGAGGGATTCCTGCTCCACCTCCTTTAGTCGCTCTGTATGAGCCTTAGATTGGGATCTAAGACAGATCAACGATTGTGTTAGGTTGCGAGCTCTCTGAATATTAGGGAAACCTGAGGAGGGAGTGAACGCAGTCATATATGTATGACGAAAAATTATCTCTCCTCACTTATGCAACCTTTCCCTCCTTCTCGCTTTGACTTTCGACTAAAACCTTTGCTGAATCGGTCTTGGTTTCCCAAGATGGACTGTCAGCTAATAATGTCCATAGAGAATAGAGGGGGAAGACGGAAGCAGAAACATAGGAAAAGAGACCCATAAAGTCAGTGTAGATGCGTCTCTAAAGCTAATGAGATTCACTCAGACGAGGTCAGTTTTACCTTTACAATTGGTCAGTTTGCAGCCCTGCTGATGCCTCAGATTGCAGAGGGTACACCCGTACAACACAAGGTTAGCAGAAGCTCAGACCTCAATCGCTTAGGTTCCCAATAGGTACAGGGTCAATATCTCTCATATGTCCTTTATTCTGAATTCTCATCAATAAGGGTGAATACTTTCTGATAACAGATGAAGCTACTAGTCCGACAGAGCTGCTGGAGATAAGGTTTTTATCACCCCAAGTGCCTTTATTCCCAGTAGCACAAACAAGGTCAGTATGCTCTACATGTGCTATAGTATCCCGTATATCCTTCTGAGTGATAGAGGAGAGAAACGGCACTTTTCCTCGGTTTCCTCCCACACTCCAAAACAAGGTGACTTAGATGTGAGCCCCACTGGAAACAGGGACTGATTGGCAAAACTCTGTGGGCAGATTTATAAGTGTCTGAAAGTCGAATATTTCCATTGCCCATGCAACCAATCCAGCTCAGCTTCATTACAGAGCTCATAATATTTTAAGGGAGTTGCTGTGAGGTTGCCGTGGGACTGGACATACTCTGACTTTCAGACACGTGATAAATCTTTGCCCCTGTGTGCGCTTTTACTGGTGGAGGTCAGTATGCTCTACGATGGCTATGTGATCCTGCTTATGCTAGGGTTATAGAAGGTCATGGCAGCATAAGTCTCCAGGCCACCAAGCACGGGAGACACAATCCAGGAATTATAATACAGATCAGCAATTAAATGGGTCACTCACAGTTTGTGGAAGCTGTAATACTGGTGATAAGTCTCTTGGCTGTGGGCAGAAGGGAGCTCTGGGGATTTTGGTTCATGAGGCTGAGGACGGTACATCTGGGGGGGAAACATGACGGGAGCCCAGGCAGCGAAGAACTTGTGCAGGCCACATCCTATGGGAGGAATGAATAATGGAAGATCACTGAACTCCATGGTCGCACATGTAGATGATAGTACCTAGATTAGGAGAAAACTTCTTAGAATTGCTGGTAGTATTGGTACCACAGATTTGGGACATTGTTTAGCAATGAGCTGATTATTTGCAGACTGCAGGACCTGGTTTGTACCACTAGTGGCCGAGCATTCTCACATATAACTACCGTAGTCACATAGCACAAATTCCAGCAGCACAGGATCCAGTATAATGGATGAGCTCAGCACCAGAAATGTATAGAGAACCATGTCATACAATGGTACTGAACAGGAACCAAGTATTATCTGCCACAATATAATTATCTGGTAGCGGTATGCGGCCATTCCTGTACTGCCCTGTACATTGAGTGTGCGTAGGACAAGTCTGGTTCTCCCAGTTCTTGATGCGGAGACATTGCTTGGTTATGATTCGTGGAAGGACTGAAAGAGAAAAACAGGTTACATTATAAATAATGTCAAGGGACATCAAAAGTACATCAAATCAATTTATAATGAACATACATTACATTACTATACCTGTACTGACCGCGGACTTACATCCGTATTAATACCAGAGTCTGCACTCACCTATTCTGCTGCTGTGCAGTCCATGTGTACATACATTACATTACTTATCCTGTAACTGAATCCTGAGTTACATCCTTATTAACCCCAGACTGCATCACTATTCCTGCTTGCTGGTGCAGTCCACTGTGTTACATACATGACATTTACTTATCCTGTACTGATGCCTGAGTTAATCCTGTATTATACCAGAGCTGCACTCACTATTCTGCTGCTGTGCATACACTGTGTACATACATGGCATATTATCCTGTATGGGATCCTGAGTTACATCCTGTATTATACTGCCAGAGCTGCAACTCACTATCGCTGCTTCTGGTGCAGTCACTGTGTACATACATGACATTACTGTAGCCTGTACGATCCTGAGTTACACACTCTTTATACCCCAGAGCTGCACTCCTATTCTGCTGCTGGTGCATCATTGTGACATACATGGACACTTACTTATCCTGTACTGATCCTGATTACATCCTTATTATACGGCAGAGCTGCACTCCACTAAATTCTGCTGCTGGTTGAACAGTCACTGGTACATACATGACATTACTGTATCCTGACGAATCCTGAGTTACTCATGTATTATACTCCAGAGCTGCACTCACATTCTGCTGGCTGGTGCAGTCACTGGTTGTATACAGACATTACTTATCCTGTCTGTCTGAGTTACATCATGTATTATACCCGAGCGCACTCACTATTCTGCTGCTGGTTGCAGTCACTGTGTTATACAGCTACATTATTATCCTGGTACTGATCCTGAGTTACATCACTGTATTATACCCCAGAGCTGCCTCACTATTCTGCTGTTGTGCAGTCACTGTGTAGATGACATGCATCTTATCCTGTACTGATCCGTGAGTTACATCCTGTATATTACTCCAGAGTGCACTCACTATTCTGTGCTGTTGCAGTAGTAGTTGTTAAATACATGACATGTACTTATCCTGTATCGATCTGAGTTACAATCCTGTATATACTCCATAGCTGCACTCACTATCTGCTTGCTGGTGCAGTCATGTGTACAATACATGACATTACTTATCCGTACTGATCCTGAGTTACATCACTGTATTATACCCCAGAGCTCACTCATCATTCTGCTGCTGTGCAGTCACTGTGTACATACAAGACAATTACTATCTGTACTGATCCTTAGTTTACATCCTGTATTATACTCCAGAGCTGCATCAACTATCTGCCTGGTGCAGTCCTGTGTACATATATGACTTACTTATCCTGTATTTACCCAGAGGCTTGCACTCACTAGTCTGTGCTGGTGCACGTCACTAGCCAGGAAAAAGGACGTGGAGGTGGAGTTGTGATTTGTTTTATTTTGGTGGAGTCGGAGTTGGGAAATTGGAGAGTACAAAGTTGGATCCAGAGGTTGGCTTTCCATCTCACAAAGCACTGTAGAGTACATTTCTTATCCTGTTAGCGAGTAGTAGATAAAGCTCTCAGAGCTAGACAAATAGCAAAATGAGATGAAAAAAAGCAATGGCACTACACACATTATTACTGCGGGGTTGGGTATGTTCAGCAGGACACATGGCACGTGGGGCTGGACTCAGAATAGTTGACCTTACAATCCTGCTGACGTCAACTTCCTGCCATACAATGGTGATCCTGGCACCTTCTTCCTGTGCTCTGGCTTTGGTTTGATGGGAAATGAGATTTTAATAATGGAACTGGGTTCGTCCTTCCTACACTCATGGGGGACACACGGGAGAAGGCAGCTCTGGGGCGAGGATATGAGTGTGACTCTAAGCGTTACTGTGACCTCAGCTCCTTATGAGAGGACCCCCAGGCCGGGACTCGTCCGCCTCGTGGACTTGGAAAGCTCCGTAGCACTGAAAGTACATTCACAACTAAATAAAATAAGGGGACACTCAAAAACACCACAATTTGACTCCAAGCCCTCCCCCCCCCCCCCATCACTTCTGTTACCTCGTTCTGTCCAGGAATGAATAAACACTGACTACAAATCAATTTCTCCTGCTGGAACAGGCAACAGGTTGACAATGAGCAAGACACCCCCTATAAAGCAGCGGTTCTGCAGGTGGTGACCACAGACATTTACACCCTGCTCTTGACGGATAAGAGTAGGTTCACACTTAGCAGATGTGACCGAGTCAGAAGACATTGTGGAGAACGTTCTGCTGCCTGCAACATCCTCCGGTTTAGCAGTGGGTCAGTAATAGTGTGGGGCCGCACATCCCTCCATGTGCCATTAGGTCCCGGGATGATCCTAACACCCACTGTGAGACCATATGCAGAGTATGGGTTCCTTCTGATGCAATTGCTAGACCTTAAAGCATTGATGCTGTGGACTGTCCTGCCCGCTACCCAATCCAATCGAAACATCATGTCTCCTTCCATGAAGGAAATCCCTTGGGAGAACATCCAACTAGGTGTTGTATGGAGGTCATGCAGGCAGGTGGAGGCCACACACTACTAAGCCTCATCAGGAGAATACATAGATGCTGTAGGGAGGTCATGCAGGCATGTGGAGGCACACACTCTGAGTCCTATCAGGAGAATACATAGATGCTGTAGGGAGGTCATGCAGGCATGTGGAGGCCACACACTACTAAGCCTCATCAGGAGAATACATAGATGCTGTAGGGAGGTCATGCAGGCATGTGGAGGCCACACACTACTGAGCCTCATCAGGAGAATATATAGATGCTGTATGGAGGTCATACAGGCATGTGGAGGCCACACACTACTAAGCCTCATTATGAGCATGCCCAATTGTTTTAGGGAAATCATACAGGCATGTGGAAGCCACACACACTACTAATCCTCATTAGAGGTATGCTCAGGTGTTGTAGGGAGGTCATACAGGCATGTGAAGGCCATTACGGAACCTCATTAGGAGCATGCCGAGGCATTGTAGGGATGTCATAAAGGCATGTGAAGGCCACCACACACTATCTGAGACATCAACAGGATCAATACCCATGCGTTGTGAGGTAGGTCATAAGGCATGTGGAGGCCCCACATTACTAAGCCTCTCAGGAGACATGCTGAGGTGTTGTAGGGAGGTTATACAGGCACATGAAGGCCACACACCAATACTGAGCCTCATAAGGAGCATGCCGAGCTTGTTAGGGAGGGTTCATACAGGCACATGGAGGCCGAACACACACTACTGAGCCTCATTCAGGACATGCCGAAGGTGTTGTAGGAGGGTCATGACAGGCTGTGGAGGGCCACACCACTATACTGAGCATCACCAGGAGCATGCCGAGGTGTTTTGTAGGAGGTCAAACAGGCACCTGGAGGGCCACACACTCACTGAGATCATCAGAGCATACCCAGGCATTGAGGGAGTCATACAGGCATGTGATGGCCACACACAACATCTACAGCAGCACCTGGAAGAGGAGATTTGCCTTGCTACATAGCATTTACAAAACGCATGTGTGAAACACTATGTTAACCATGTATTAAAGTGTTTAACAACCTTTTGTAAAATCGCAATGTTAACAGCTATGTAATCAGTCAAATTCCTCTTCCCAGATGCTCGATACGTTAAAACAACGTGTGACGTACCTTTGGTGTTCTCTTTAGTGTACTCCGAACTATACTATAGCATTAATTCGAATTTAGGGAGATATTTGATACAGTGGGTATGAAAGTATTCAGACCCTCTAAATTTTTCACTCTTTGTTTCATTGACAGCAATGGGCGAGATCAAAAAAGTTAACATTTTTGCCTCAATAATGTGCCTCTGCCCCCATTCCTGACAGAAAAATAGCAAAAAGAGATTTGTCTAATTGATTTAAACAAGGTAAAAATCGGAAATATCACAAGGTCATAAGTTTCGCCCTTTTTGTGTGAACAGTGATAGTAACGTCCACAATGCTGCTCATCTCCTTCTGATCCTCCTGAGATGGTTTTCTACTCCTTGTTAGAGTACCAGTTGTGTTATGTTAACTGATGGACGTGATTAGGGAAGACCCACAGCTCACAGTGCAGTCAACAGCACATGAGGAATCATGAGGTCTAAGGAACTGCCCAAAGACAAATAATTCTGCAGCACTAAAGGTTCATAAGAGCACAGTGGCCGCCTTAAATCCTTCAATAGGAACATGTTTGGCATGACCACAAACTTTCCCCTGATATCGCACTCCATCCAGACTAATTAAGTGTGGAAGAAGAGGCCCTTGTGGAGAGTAAAGAAGAGCCCTGTTGTGAGCTCCAGAGATGCAGCAGGAGATGGGAGTCACATCACTGTGGTATGTAGGTGGTGGTCACGTATCACTGCAGGAGGGGAGATGGGGGTCACACTATCACTGTGGTAGAGGTAGGGGGGGGTCACCCTATCACTGCAGTCTCCAGTCGTCGGTGCTTATGGCAGAGTCTGGAAGCTTCTCCTCAGTGTGAACATATGAAAGCGCATACAGTGTGCATAAACACAGAAGGATAGCCTGGACTCTGAGGAATAAGATTCTCTGCTCTGATAGATGAAGATTGACTTTTGGTGATAATTCTAATAGATTCATCACCTGCAAATCAATCCCAGCAGTGACACATGGGGGCCATCAGGCTATGGGGGGGGAGCAGCATCAGGCTATGGGGGGGGGGGGGGTTGGCAGCATCGGCATGGGGGGGGAGCAGTCGATCAGTATGGGTGGGGGAGCAGCATCAGGCTAGTGGGGGGGGACAGCATTAGGCTTATGGGGGCGGGGGGGAGTCAAGCATGTAGGTCATGGAGAAGGGAACATGGGGGGGAACAGTGGACCATATGGGGAGCTAAGATAGGGGGGCAGCAGCAGGACTATGGGGGCAGACATAGGAGATGGGGGAGCAAATAAGGGGAAGCCAATCGGGGAGGCAGATTAGGGACAGCAGGAGGCTATGGGGGAGCAGCATCAGGGCTTGGGGGGACATTGCCCAAATACTGGGGGGCGCATCAGGCGTCTATGGGGGGGGAGCAGCATCAGGGCAATGGGGGGAGCAAGCTCACGGCTATGGGGGAGACAAGCCGATCGGGGGCATACGGGATCATGCCTACTGGGGGGGGCAGCCAGGCGATGGGGAGCGAGCAATCCGGGCTAAATGGGGGCAGCATACAGGCTATGGAGGGGGACATTGCCCAAATACTTTGGGGCCATCAGAATCTATGGGGGAGCAAGCACAGGGCTATGGGGGAAGCAAGGTGCATATGAGGGATTGCCAATAGGACTTCCATAGGCGTGGGGGGGGTAAGCTTGGATTGACATCATGAATTGTATAGCCAATAAGGCAAATGGGGATCCGTGACCCAAATATAGCAGCATCAGGCTGTTATGGTGGGATGAGAGGCTATGGGCGAGATCAGCTAGTGGGGGGGCAGCATCAGGCATATGGGGGGGAGCATCAGGAATGGGGCTACGCTCGCCTTTCTGACATTCGGCTTGATTTTCTACTTGTCCATTCCATCAGGCTATGGTGGGGCAAGCACCACTGGGGTAATGGAGGGAAAGATGAATGTGGCCAAAGTAGCAGAGGAGAGAATCCATGGAGAGATACGACGGTCATACCAGATGCTCCAGGAACCTCAGGGAGGGCTGAGGCGAACCTCCAAACAGGACAACATGGGTGCATGATTTATCAGTGAACCGCTGCGCCATAGAAAACCGTGGCGTCGAAGAGTCCTGAAGATAATCACAAATGCTAGCTTTAATAGGGGTGCTAGCGTTTGGCGAATTATGTTGACCCAGACCGCAGACCTTCGGATGTCGTGAGAGGGGGGCGCGAACGGCCGCTAGGAGTGGGCCGGCGCGGGCGTTAACTGTCGCCGGGGACTCACCGCTTGCTGCTGGTGACTTTCATATGTGGCGAGAGAACGTGCGCAGCCGGCGCATGAGCGCCAGCTTATGATAAATATGCCCCAATGACCCTAAGCACAAGCTAATACCACAGCAGAGGCTCCAGAACATCTCTGTGACCATTCCTGACCGACCCAACCAGAACCCCGACCCAAACCCAATGGAGTGTCTCTGGAGAGACTGGAAAATGTCTCCACCAACGTCACCATCCAAACTGAGGGACCTGGAGAGGATCTGCAAGGAAGAGGCAGAGGATCCCCAAATCCAGGGGTGAGGAACTTGTAGCATCTTCCCAAAAAGACTCCGGGGTGCACCAGCTCCAAAGCTTCTATATGAATATATAGAGTATATATAATACTCAGCACCGGGGGCCCAATACTCAGCACCGGGGGCCCAATGCTCAGCACCGGGGGCCCAATACTCATCACCGGGGGCTGAATACTCATCACGGGGATGAATACTCATCACCGGGGCTGAATACTCATCACGGGGGCTGAATTATCATCACCGGGGGCTTGAATACTCATCACCGGGATGATACTCATCACCGGGGGCTGAACCTCATCACCGGGGGACTGAATATACCTCATCACGGGGGCCCATCTTATCACCGGGGCTGAATACTCTCACCGGGGGCTGATATCATCACCAGGGGCTGAATACTCATCACGGGGGCCAATACTTATCAATATCACACAGGGCGAATACTCATCACCAGGGGTGAATACTTATCACGTGGGCTGAATACTTATCAACTGGGGCACTCAGGGGCTGAAAATAACTCATACTATCACGGGGTGAATACTTATCACCAGGGGATGAAATACTTATCACCAGGGGCTGAATACTTATCACCGGGGGCTGAAATTATCACTGGGGGGCTGAATACTTTCAGGGGGGCTCCGGGGCGAATACTCATCACCAGGGTGATATATACCAGGGGCTGAATACTTATCATCCGGGGGTGCTGAATACTTATCACCAGGGGCTGGAATACTTATCACCGGGGGCTGACTAATATTATCACCGGGGGGAAAAACGGGGGAATGAAAGTTATAACCAGGGGGAATAGTATCACGGGGGCTGAACTGACTTATCACGGGGGCTGAATACTTCCACCAGGGGGCTGAATACTTACACGCGGGGTGCATTACTTATCACTCTTATTCACTGATAGGGGCTGAATACTTACTACCAGGGGATGAATACTTCTAACCGGGGGCTGAAACTTTCACCAGGGGGAATACTCTCACGGGGGCTGAATACTTATCACACGGGGCTGAAACTAATAGTCTCACCGGGGGCTGATATATTTCAACGGGGGCTGAATACTTATCAGACCGGGGGCTGAATACTTATCACGGGGGCTGAATAATATCACCGGGGGTGAATACTTATCACCGGGGCTGAATATCTCACCGGGGGCGAATACTTATCACCCGGGGCTGAATAAATACTTATCACCGGGGCGTGAATAATTATCACCGGGGGGAATATTATCACCAGCAGGGCTGAATACTTATCACCGGGGGTGAATAACTCACCGGGGGTGAATACTTATCCACCAGGGGGCTGAATACTTATCACGGGGTGAATAACTTATCACCGGGGGTGAATACTTATCACCGGCGGGCTGAATAATTATCACGGGGGCTGCAAAATACTTATTCACCGGGGGGCTGAATACTTATCACCGTGGAGCGAATACTTACTCACTGGGGGCTGAATACTTCACCAGGGGTGAATACTTTCACCGGGGCGAATACTTATCACCAGGGGCTGAATACTCATCACCGGGGGCTGAATACTATCACCCCATTTATGGTCCCATTTTAAAAGAGAGAAAATTTGAGTAACTTCCTCCCTAATTGCGTTGTGCTGCACAGTTTAGAAAAAGGACTATGAGATATGGAGTTTATGCCAGGATTGTAGTTTTCCAGTGTCCAGGAGCTGTGTCTCCGTGTGGCAAGTATACCTGTAGCCGGCTTGTGATTGGATAATAAGCAGTAATCACAGCGAATGAGGTGGGTTGATGAAGCATCTCCAAAGCAGAGAGATCGAGACACAACAGTGTAGAGGCTCAAGCAAAGGGTAAGTGAGCGTTCAAACAGGCAAATCTCTCCTCAGCTGTTGTGACGCGCATGTGTTAACACCACGTGTGAGTGCCCCTAAAGGGTACACAGCCGTGTGAGGACACCACTATGCACTTGGAGGAGCTACATTCTTGGAATATAATCCACAGTCTGCTGTACTAGCAACATACTGCAGGGACAAATGGCTGCAGAGACACAGAGCACAGCAGTGTGAGGACACACCTCCCTCCAGAGCTCCCATACGTAAACCCTGATTGTGTCCTATACAGTCTGCATCAGTCTGGTCCTGTGGACTCGGGTCAGAGCGGTGACGGACTGAACGTCTGCAGCGCGGGTGACGCAGCTGACAGCATTAAAACAATGTCCTGCAGCAGGCGATACCCCTACCACATGATTCACTACTAAATCCCACTCCTATCACATGACCACAGCGCGCGGACTAACGCTCGCCAAAAATAACCAGAGGACAATCCATGGACGTCGTCATTACCGAGACAGCAGAATGTATAGGACAGGACGGGGTAGCGGGGAGCGACGCTCTGCACGTGTCAGAGGTAGAGGGGATAAGAGCGATGTTCGCAGAATTCGAGAGGTACAGGTGTAATAATCTGCGACTATCACTGAGGAGGTAGAGGGGATAGAGCAACTGTTCTGCGATAAGGCTCTAAGAGGTTACAGTTGTGTAATAATCTGTTAGGAAGTATCACTGAGGGGTAGGAGGGGATTAGAGCAATGTTCTGCAGAGCTCTAGAGGAGGTTTACAGGTGTAATAATCTGCATCACCGTACACTATGTATCACTGAGGACGGTAGAGGGGATAGAGCGCAGATTATTACACCTGTAACCTCTCTAGAGCTCTGCAGAACATTGCTCTATCCCCTCTACCTCCTCAGTGATACGTAGTGATACGTTCTGCAGATTATTACACCTGTAACCTCTCTAGAGCTCTGCAGAACATCGCTCTATCCCCTCTACCTCCTCAGTGATACATAGTGATACGTGATGCAGATTATTACACCTGTAACCTCTCTAGAGCTGGCAGTATTATAGTAGTTATATTCTTGTACATAGGGGGCAGTATTATGTTATGGCCTTCTCTATACAGTTAGTAATCACCTTTTCCCTTTTTTTGCCATTTTTATTCTGCAGGAGTTATAAGACGAGGTTTAACAGTGTGTCTCAGACTGATCAACTTGTTACCACTTGGAAGAAGAAGCGGAAGGAGTCCAGTAACACTGACAGTGCGGGGCCCCTGGGGACACTCAGGTGATGTCCTGCTCCTTCATTGATATCATTATGAGCTGAGGACACATCATAGTCTCTGTTT
>WNYA01000632.1:0-52674 GCA_019512145.1 Engystomops pustulosus
TCACACTGCTGTGCTCTGTGTTCTCTGCAGCCAGTGTTATGTATTGTGCCTGGAGAGATGTGTAATCAGACCTCACACTGCTGTGCTCTGTGCTCTCTGCAGCCAGTGTTATGTACTTTCCCTGGAGAGATGTGTGATCAGACCTCACACTGCTGTGCTCTCTGCAGCCAGTGTTATGTATTGTCCCTGGAGAGATGTGTAATCAGACCTCACACTGCTGTGCTCTGTGCTCTCTGCAGCCAGTGTTATGTATTGTCCCTGGAGAGCACAGAGCTCAGTCCTTCTGCTACTAACAAAATATACAAAGGTGTGACAACACATCACTACAGGGACTATACATAACACTGGCTGCACAGCAGTGTTAGGAAACGCCCCGAATGCACAATTTTGGAAACTTAATCTGTATATCACAGTCCTGCTGCTACTAACAACATACACAATGGTCTGATTACACATCTCTACAGGGACAACACATGACATGTCCCCGATATACTTGGAGAAGTTACAATACTGGAATCTAAATCCATATTTCACAGTCCTGCTGCTACTAGCATACACAAAGATCTGATTACACATCTCTACACGGACAACACATGACACATCCCCGATGCACTTGGAGAAGTTACAATCCTGGAATATAAATCCATATTTCACAGTCCTGCTGCCGCTTGTCCTAGGCTGACGGCAGGGGGTGCCACGTACCTGCGCTGTCATCAGGCTGCCGGCAGGGGTAGCCCAGTACTGCCGCGTCATCAGGCTAGCCTGGCCAGGGGTGCACGTACCTGCGCTGTTGTCCTCAGGCTGACGGCAGGGTGCACGTAAACTGCGCTGCACTTCAGGCGCGGCAGGGGTTGGGGTGAAAGGACTGCGCTGTTTGTACTCAGGATGCCGGCAGGGGGTGAACGTACCCTGCGCTGTCCTCAGGCTGCCGGCCGGCAGGGGGTGCAAGTACCTGCCGGCTTGTCTCAGCTGCCGGCAGGGGGTGCACGGTACCTGAAGCCTTGTCTCGGCGCCTGGCAGGGGGTTGCACGTACCTGAAGCTGCTCCAGGCGGCCCGGCAGAGGGGACGGAGGGTGCAGTACCTGCGCTGTCCTCAGGCTGCCGGCAGGGGGTGCACGTACCTCCGCTGTCCTCAGGCTGCCGGCAGGGGGTGCACGTATTGTATATTATATGAGATGATCCTCTGGGCCAATAACCACAACCTCCAGCACAAAGGAACGTGCATCCCCTGCCGGCCAGCCATTACACCCCGGGGAGAGGAGACTGTACAGGGGGATACAATCTATTACTCTCTGTTTATTCAGCCCATTACACACCGGGGAGAGGAGACATGACGGGAGGATACAATCTATTAATCTCTGTTATCTCGCCATTACATGCCCGGGGAGAGGAGACGCTACAGGGGCGGTACAATCTATTACTCTGTTATCAGCCATTACATCCCGGGGAGAGGAGGATGTAAAGGGGGGAAAATCTATTACTCTCGTTATCAGCCATTACACCCCGGGGAGAGGAGACTGCTACAGGCGAGTATACAACAATCTTTACTCTCTGTTATCAGCCATTACAGCCTGGGGAGAGGGACGTACAGGGGGGGATAAATCTATTTACTCTCTGTTTATCAGCCATCTAAATCCCGGGACAAGAGAGGCAGACTGTTACAGGGGGAAGGATACAATGCTATGACTCTCTGTTATCAGCCATTAACCCCGGGGAGAGGGAGACCTGCTACAGGGGGATACAATTGCATTACTCTATGTTATCACGCCATTACACAACGGGGAGAGCGAACCTGTACAGGGGGGGGATACAATCTATTACTCTCTGTATCAGCCATCACCCCGGGGAGGAGAGGGAGACTGTTACAGGGGGGATACAATATATACTCGCTGTTATCAGCCATTACATCCAGGGGAGGGAGACTGTACAGGGGGCGAGGGGATACAATGATTACTCTCTGTTATCAGCCATACACCCCGGGGAGAAGAGGAGAGAGGAGACGCTACGAGGGCGGGATACAATCTCTAATCTCTGTTATCAGCCATTACATACTGTGCAGGGGGATACCATGTAGTGAATGTGCAGTGATGGGGTCGGGTGCCTTGGTGCTTATCTCCGCTGTACAGACAAGAGATCTCATAAATCTGTGTCATGTGACCTGCACATTGTGAGCTGTATAATGGGGGTATACACAATGTAATACTGACCTCTGACCCCTCCTGTGGGAATGTAGTGAGTACCCTCTGTATCAGGATAAGGTTGTGAGGGTCCGGATGGTGCCCCCATCATCAGGTGATAGCACTGAGGGCTCTGATTGCTTCCTAATTACTGATACATTTCCTCTGGTGTTTGGGATTTGTGCTCCTTCTTCTGATGTTCAGTCCTTTCTCTTCTCATCATCGTTTCTGGACCTCGGAGGATCCCCCCCCCCCCAGTGTGGATCGGATGGTTTGGACATCGGGTCAGAATGTCAGTATCTACTGAGCCTCCTAATAAAAACTGAAATATACATACACCTATTACTACTATAATACGAAACTATTACTACTCAATTACTACAACTATTAAATATAATACTACAACTATTACTACTAATACTACAACTATTACTACTAATACTAATTGATGCTTAGAATATGTGTAACATGTTTCTGTATTCTGGATGATGGGAGTGATGGGACGGATGATGGGTGATGCAGTGATTTGGGGTCTCTGGTGTCAGGGACACTTGTGGGGGCGTCCTCTGACATATTTGCAGCGTCCTGCCCGTACATGGAAGAGACGAGGAGCCGGATCCATGGATTCTCACTGTAAACACTGGAGCCGGTGTCTGGGGCTCATACCTGACCATGTATACACACTGCTTAACCCTTCACAGCCGGGGGGCCGCGTGGGCTCTGGGGGTCTTCTCTATCCATGGTGTGAGATTCTCCAGACCCTCATGGTAACTGCGGAGGTCTGCGGGCGCTGAGTACAATAATATCCCCAAAATATAACACCTTCCCTTTACACTTTATCTCCACGAGCTTTCTGTACTCCTCTCCCCATCCCCACCGCAACATGGTGGCTCTCCTGTCTGACCTCCCATCCCTTCCTAATATGGTGGTCCCTGACCTCCTCCTCCTAATATGTGGCCCCGTCTGTCCTCCATCCTCCCTGTTAGTGTCGCTTCCCTGTCCGCCATCCTCCATAATATGGCTGGCCTCCTGTCCTCCATCCTCCTAGATATTGTGGTCCCCTGTCCTCAATCCTCCTCACTTATGTGGCCCCCTACCTCAGACCTCCATCCTCCTAAATATTGTGGCAACCCCTGTCCTCCATACGCTCCCTTTTATGTGGTTCCATGATCATCCATCCTCCTAATATTGTGGCCTCTGTCCTCAATCCTCCTAATTATGTGCGTACCCTGTCCTCAAATCCTCCTCACATTGTGCGCCTCCATGACCTCATCCTCCTAAGATTGTGGCCCCCTGTCCTCCATCTCCCTTTTATTGTGGTTCCCTGTTCCTCCACCTCTAATATTGTGCGCCTCCTGTCCTCGCATCCTCCTAATATTTGTGGTCCCATGTCCTCTATCCTCAGCTCACATTGTGCGCTCTGACCTCCATCATCTCTAATTTGTGGTCCCCTGGCCATGTCCTCATACTCCATCTAAATTGTGGCCCTCCTGACCTCAATCTCCGTTTAATATTGTGGCCCCCTGTCCTCCAATAGCTCCCTGTTATGTGCCGTTCCCTGTCCTCCATCATTCATAAATTGTGGACTCCTTGACCTCCATCCTCCTTAATATGTGGTCCTGTTCCTCCATCCTCCTCACGATTTCTGTGGCCTCCTGACCTCCATCCTCCTAATTTGTGGGTACCTGTCATTCCATCATCCTCATAGTGTGGCACCCTGTCACTTCCATCCTCCATTTTATTGTGGCGCAATTCATGGCTTCCTACTATCTTCCTCATATTGTGGTTCCATGTCACTTCCTCCATCCTCCCTAGACTGTGGCTCTGTCCTCCATCTTCCCTCATCTTGTAGTGTCCCGGTCCTCCGATTTCCCTCAATGTTTTTTTTTTTTTTCTCCTCTATGGCCTCCTGTCCTCCATCCTCCTCATATTGTGGTCCCCTGTCTTCCATCTCCCTCATACTGTGGCCTCCTGTCCTCCATCCTCCTAATATTGTGGCCCCCTGTCCTCCATCCTCCCTTTTATTGTGGTTCCCTGTCCTCCATCCTCCTAATATTGTGGCCTCCTGTCCTCCATCATCCTAATATTGTGGTCCCCTGTCCTCCATCCTCCTCACATTGAGGATCCTGACCTCCGTCCTCCTAATATTGTGGTACCCTGTCCTCCATCCTCCTAATATGATGTGCGCCTACCCTGTCCTCCATCCTCCCTCATATTGAGGACCCCCTGTCCTCATCCTCCTCTTTTATGGGAGTTTCCTGGTTCCGTCCTCCAAAATCTTCTCTCTACTTGTGGTTCCCCCTTGGTCCGCGCTACTCTGCCATCCTCCCAGTCATACTGTGGCCTATTGACCCGTCCATCTTACCCTCCTAGTGTCCGTGCCGGATCCATGTCCTCCATCTTCACTCATATTGTGGCCTCCTGCGCTGCCATCTCCTCATATTCGTTTTGGTCCCTCTGTCCTCCATACTCCCTCTCGACAAATAAGTGGTTGGTGCCTCCAATCTCCAGCTCTCTCATATTGTTGGCCTCCTGTGCTCCATGTCCATCCTCCTCATATTGTGGCCTCCTGATCCTCCTACTACCTTTTATTGATGTGCGTTCCCTGTCCTATCTCCATCTTCTCTCAATTGTTGGTTCCCTGTTCCTGCCTCATGCATCACAACCTCATACGGCTGAGCGCAATCACTGTCCTCCCATCCGTTCCACTCATGTCTTGGGGTTCTGTCCTACATCCCGTTCCTAATATTGTCGGCCTGCTGTACATCCATCCTCTCATATGGTGGTTCCACTGTCTCCATTAGTACCCATGCCCGTGCCAATATCTGTCTGGCCCATCCTTTCCCTGTCCTCCATTTCCCTCATCATGTTCGGTAACCTCTTGTCTCTCCAACCTAGCCTCTCATTGTGTGTTCTCCTGTCTGTCCATCTCTATTCTTTGGGCTCCCTGTCCTCGCATCTCCCTTCAATGGTGATCCCTGCATCCATTCATCCCTCATATGTTGTGGTTCCAACCAGGACAGCGCAGGTACGTGCACCCCCTGCCGGCAGCCTGAGGACAGCGCAGGTACGTGCACCCCCTGCCGGCAGCCTGAGGACAGCCCACGTGTGTCCGCTCCGTCCTCCTCGCACGTGGACAGTAACTTTCCACGTGTTTCCTGCATTCCTGGGACTATTAAATCTAAATTCGGCTCCTGGTGACAGGTTTTTCCTCTCTGGCTGGAAAATCCTAAATATTTAGAGGGATCCTGGGAAACTGCCTCAGCGGGGGGCTTCATGGACCCGGTGGTCCCGACCGCTGGCTGCAATTAGACATCTCCGCTCCAGAGGATCATTCCAGGGAATGCAGAAAGTTGTCACGTACCAGAGGAAGGAAGCCAAAGACCCCCATAAACCGAGACCCCATATTACACCCCAGGCATAAGGTGCGAACATCACAGGGGTCCTCTACCCCCAGGAAGGACCACAGTCCCCTCACCATCATCATCAGGTGCAGCCAGAAATGAGTCCTCGCACTGCTGTGCTCTGTGCACTCTGCAGCCAGTGTTATGTATTGTCCCTGGAGAGATGTGTAATCAGACCTCACACTGCTGTGCCCTGTGCTCTCTGCAGCCATTGTTATGTATTGTCCCTGGAGAGATGTGTAATCAGACCTCACACTGCTGTGCTCTGTGCTCTCTGCAGCCAGTGTTATGTACTGTCCCTGGATAGATGTGTAATCAGTCCTCACACTGCTGTGCTCTGTGCTCTCTGCAGCCGGGGGTACTTCTACAACCTCTGTTACTAGCATGGTGAACCTAATTACAGTGGCGGTGCGAGTGCTATATATGGCAGTGTCGGGTTTAGGGGGGCTCCAGTGTGTCTCCTATGAAGGCGGGTCCGCCAGGGACATAAAGATTCTGTCCCCCACCCATGTAGTTCTTTTTTTTCTTTTGTTTCTTTTTTTGCTGTAATTATCTATATAATAAGACTGTGAAAATTGATAGATATAAAAACATATTTATGATTATGCTTGATTGTGGTATCTGGATGGGCATGTGAGGGTGTGTACTGTACAACTGTGCAGAGGGTCCTTTCCCTCTTTTCTCTTTTTCTTCCCCTTCTGGGCGGGGGTTACACAGAGTCACTATGGATTTGACATTGTTTTTCATTATGGCGCCGTCAGTCCGGGTCGGAGAACAATTCTTAGAATCCTAATGTAACTATGCTGAGATAGTTTCACTCGACCCTTACAGGGATCTACCGCACTCTTTAGTTTTGCCATAGGCTGGAGCCGGATCGGAGACCTTGCCCCCTGTGATGTAAAAGAGGAAACAAAATCCCCTTCCGTTTTGTGTTAAAGCTATCCCTGACAGATTATGTTGCGGCTGTGTGGTCCGACCACAAACCCCACCCCTAGGGCTTTGTAGTCTGGAAGACCCCTTTCGGTCATCCTCTTTGCTTTTGGCGTTTATTGTTTGGTCTTCGCTTTGGTTTGTGTCTATTTTTTAGATTTGTTGTTTGTTGTGTTTTGGTATCATTCCCAGCTTGCCCCCGCCATTGTAACAGGCCACAGATATAGATGTGTCCACTGCGCTGGCGGCTCGGCCACGTGGGAGATCTCAGCACACCACTACCTCCAGGGACGGTAAAATTGGTGAGGAGGGTTAGAGTGCGCGCACAGGGGGTCCTTAGGGCGGAGGGAGACACTTTGCGTTCTAGTCTTGCAGTTTTTGAACTGCACATTTCTTGGGACAACAGAATGTCCATTACCCTCCCGACCCCACCCTCGCGTCCCGCACTTGTCTCGGGTTGTGTGATGCTCCTTCAAATCCATTCCACTGCACAGCAGGCTCCTAACCCATCAGTCTGTCGGTTGTGCCCGCCCCCCCCGCGGGAGCTCCAGTCTCCCGCATCAGGCAGGAGAAGGACAAAAGAAAAGAAAAGGTCCTGAGACCTTTCCTTTCTTCTTGACCCTTCGTCCCCTGCCCCCCAGAGGGTCACTGATTACTATTTTTCATTAAGGAAGAAGAACACCTTATTGACGTTTGTGGCGATCACAATTTTCCGAGGTTAAACTTCGGGGAGTGTAGTTTCCTAAGACTCTGTCAACGACGGTAATGGAGAAGAAAAATGGATGCAAGGCGCCCCCCCCCCCCCCCCAGTGCCCAATACATGACAACTGTGGTGGCGGACCGAGGTGTGGTTTCTATTTTTATTCATTTGTCGCAAGCTATAGATCGCTATGAGATAATAGAACAGATCTTCGCCAATAAGCTATGATTAATATCTCGTATCGATAGATATGAGAGATTTAGGAGATTACTTCCAGAGGGTACCGTAGTTAGATGACTATGCAGATTTCGCTAGATATGCGCTTCTAGCTACCGATCTCTCGGCCAGATCTGATTCTGCGATATCTCGCACCAGCAAATATGACTCTGATGAGATAGGATAGATAGATAGCTAGATAGCCTAGAGAAGATAGATGGCATGGCTAGGGAGGATAGATGGTTATTAAGCCGAATAATACTAGATGACCCCGCGCACTATATAATGTTGTATGATCTCTTCCTAGTCCAGGTGTAGCCTTGCGGTAAATTTCACGGAAAGTACGAGTCCATTGGAAATAAGGCATTAAGAATGCCTTGACTAGCAGCAGTTCCCCCCCCACCAAAACCCCCCATATTTTTCCCACCAGTGGGTGTGCTGAGACAGGTGATACGATATAAGCGTTGGACCTACGGAGGGAAAGATTTTGATGATAAATATAAAAGAAAAAGGGAAGACAAATGGGGGGATGCTGGGTGCATTGTGTGGGTTGGGTAAAAGGGGCAGGCTGCATAGGGTCTGGGGGAGGAACGGGGGCTCCCGGATTGGGGGGGGGCGGGGATGGGTGGCGGGCAAGGGGTGGGGGGAGGAGGGGTCAGGACGGCGGACGGACAGGGGGGGACGGAGCGCGGGGGGGCACGTGGTAAAGGAGGGGAGCAAGGGGCGGCCCACGGGGCCTGTCACTCCCCCATTCCACCTCAATCCGTGGGGTCCATTGGAGTGCGGGTGGTAGTTTTGTTAGTCGTACCCCCCGTAGGACGTGTAAAAGGGCTTTCTTTTCTCGCAGGATCCTTGGGTGTGGGAAGGGGGTTCTGCAGAAGACGCGTCCGATAGGAGACAAAGCAAGAGGGGACCCGGAAAAGAGGTCTATGTGCGGGTGCTGGTTATGTGGAGGAGGGAAGGGGGGGGGGGGGTTAATTGGAGGGGAAATGTTCAGTGAATAAAAGGGGCCCCCTGCGGCTGCAGAGGGCGACCGTGGGTGGGGAAAAGCGGGCTGGTGTGGAGGGCAACGGGGGGGATGTGGTTTGTGTCCATGGAGAGAAGCACTGCTAGTAGGTGCTAATATTTTCCTCATTCCTCTTCTGCAGAGACACAGCATGAGTGGCTTGCCGCGATAACCAACCAGGGTGGAGTATATGCTCGGAGGGGCGACCCTTTACTCCGAGGAGGGGGGAACCGGCCAGCGAGTAAGTAATAATTTGTTCTTAGACGGGAATGAGGAAAAGAAAAGAGAAAAATGAGATTTGAAAGTAGACTGACAACAATCCGCCGCACCAGGCTGCTGCCGCTGCTGCGCACCCGTCAGGTGACTTCTACCCATCACAGATCTACATTACATTGTCTCCACCACATGTCCCTTATGCTCCTCAGGGCCGGGGCCCAGTGGGCCAGCGGGGCAGTGCCATAAACACAGCAACCTATGTGTCATGCTCACTGAATCCTTCAGGTTTACTGTTAGGAGTATATTCTCCCCCTCTGCCCCACTCTCCAAGGATGTTCATGTTAATTATTTTTATGGCTGTCTGTTGTGTTTACCATTTGTATCTTTCGATGCTCAACATTTGTCCAGCTATAAGCCTCTCTGCAGTTGCGATTACCACTTCCTCGGATTTAGTGTGCTGTCGCGGCCCCATTACGAACCCAGCGATCACGTCGTCCGATACATATCCGAACCCAGATTCTCCAGTCTGGCTCCTGTATGTTTTAGTGTGGGGGGTCATTTATCAGCTTTTGTTAGTTTCTGTTTTTTTTGTGGTGAACTTGTTTTAGTGTAAATTGTGTGTCTAAATTTGTGACTTTTGTGCGATATTTTTATCAGACAAAATCGCAGCTGCGGCCGTCTTCCGAAGTGTGATCTGGATTTGTTTCTCAACAATGTGAAAACTTTAGTGGCAATTTTTTGACACTTTTCAGCACAAAAGTCTCCGTTATACACCCCCTGAGACTCTTGCAAAGGGGTATTCCCACGAAGAAGCGATCTGAGGACAAACTTCCCATTCTCTCCTTCACTGTTATTAAAAAAAAATGCTAAGCCCTTTCACAAGATCTAATTCCCCCCTGTTATCAGTCCCTGGTTGTGTCACAATTCAGGTGCCTTTTAGACACGACCCTGCATGCCCCTGGGTGCCTCTGGATTTCTGTTGTGTCACAACAGAAAGGAAGAAATCAAGGAGCGTGTCTTTTGCTATGCGGTAGCCCCGCCCCCTGCCAAGGAGCCTTCGGGAATTTGACATGCACTGAGTTCAATTCATGCCCAGCACACCTGAGCAGACGCGGAAGCTGCCAAACTGAAAAGCAGATAAGTGAACAGAGAACAGAGATGTTGTTAGCGAGGCTCGACCAAGGGCTTGTTAATGGGGTTCGGTTATAGGCCGGCATACCGTGCATATACATCATATGTCTCCTATCTCTCTAACAGAGTGTCCCCCCCCCAGTACAATTGCCGTCAGACGCAACCACAGATAAGTGTATATACCTATATACACCCGTGCACCTGATAAATGTAACACCTTGTCACCCCAAATGTTGTAACTAGAGGCCGCTCATGAAGTGTCCGCTCAGACGAGGGCCCCCCCCCCCCCCCCGGCCCGCCACACCCTGGGCTATGACACTGACCTCACGAGTGATAGAAGCTAAAATAGAAAGCCTCTAACATAAAATTGGTAACTTGTACAAGTAAGGGGTTAAATTTTTAAGTTTAGTGTTTTTTTTTTTGAGATTGTTTTGTACGCATAAACAATTAATCTTTATTGTTGTAACACATCCCTGGGGGTTGAGGAATTGAGATTTTTTTTGTGGAGCACCCCCAATCCCTAAGGCCCAAGTGTTCCCATTTACTAACCTGTAACCCAATATACAGGATTGTATGCTTAAGAAAATAGTCCCCCCTTAAACTCTCCCTTCCTATTTACCTAAGATCTTTTGTCATTCATCTTCCCTTTTGACTTTGTGCTACTTTAGTAGTTTAGTAATTGCTCCCAATTCATTGTGACAACCACTTATTTTGAAAAAAGCCGGTTTACGTCGGTGTCTTTCCATGGTAAAGATAAAAATATTCAGTGCGCTTTCAGGTTTTATTGTGTGTGTGTTGCACCTCGGTCGTGTTCCATCAGCGACGAGCCGCGCCCCATAACACCTGGATTGGTTACATGGACAGATACCAGCACTATTGGGGGTCATCCCTAAGGCCCAAGAATTCGCGGTTTACGAGTCCGTTATTTTCTAGTGAATATCGGGGGGCCGTAGGCCGAACAAAAAAACCTGAACGGATTCTGCAAAAGAAGAAATAAGGCACAAACAAAAGAACAAACCGCCCGCCATTCTTTAACAAAAAAAAAATGTGTTGCGGAGCCTCCCTGAACCTTACCCTTATTCGGCCCGGTCGTTGAACCCAGTGCGTTCCAGGGAATCATAACTTCAGCGCAAGCTCCAGCCAGCGCCACTGAGCCCACTGCCGTGGACGTTTGGGAGGAACTGCTTAATAATATCCGTCCGGACCGGCAAGCCCCACCCGCACGGCGGAAGAGCGCACCCGCTGACACGCGAATGGACCGCTCGGGTAAGGAAATCGGCTCCCTGGGGTCGGTTTTTATTGTGTGTGAAAATTACGGGGGGTAAATAAGCTTTGTTAAGCAATGTTACGCATTGACTAACTCGAAAAGAATTTGTAATCGGTAAATATCCCCCTCCTCAGCCGCGTCCCCAACAAGGATCCCTTTTCAACCAGTTGTGTATGAAAAAATCAGTGAAAACAAAAGCCCCCTCGTGGCTCTGGGGGACCGCTGCCCTTGTTGGGCACCTTTAGGGCGCCTTTCACACGTTGCGTTTTGAACTGCGTTTTGTTCAAGTGGTCCCCCTGAACCGATTCTATATATACAACAGCCTGAGGAGGGGGTGCGCTGATTGCCTAATTACATCCATCCCTGTAAGCTTTAGGTTACAAAAACCTCAATCGTAAACTGCGTTGCATGGTAACGGCACGTGCGTTACTGCCTTTGCCGGTTTTTGGTAACGCATGCGTTAAAACATTGGTTACAAACCCCATATAAATGGCATTTGAATTAGGCAAAATCACCTCTCTCACAGGCTGTCTCTCCTGTTTACTATGCCGTTTCAAACGCAACTGAAAATCGCCAAACAAAATGCAGTCGTGAAACGCGTACTTACAGTGAACTAATGTTAGGCGGCATTTACACACACTCTCAGAAACACCAAATATTCCACACGCCCTTCTGTCATGGTATATATAACAGCCCCCCCCCCCCCCCCCCATAGGGTCTCTGATACAGCCCCCCCCCCCCCCCCCCCCATGGTTCTACTGTATAAGCCCCCCCCCACCCCAATGGGTGTATGGATCCAGCCCCATCGCACCAGGCCACCCTACACCGCACTGATGGTAACGAAGCTTTTGGCCATGCTGTACCCCATTGCCAGCACCATTTCACCTTCCCCCAACCATAGATAACCTGTCTGTGAATGAGGCGGCTGTTCCCATGTGGCGATTGGATCTTCCTGCGATCCCTATTGCTTAGTACAATACCGCGATGCAAACGCATCTCAATCATTTTCGTTTCTTTGATTCAATGGTGTCGGATCGCAGGAGCGGGAATTCTGTGCTATTGGTTTTTGCATGACCCGCAAATCAAAAAGCCATGTGAATTCTGTATTTTTGCAGCAAGCATGAGGGCCGCGTTCACACGTTCGACTAGCGCCGCGTTCATAACGCGATGCTCGCGCACAGGGGGCAGAAGTGTGTGGCGACGCGTATGCGTTCCAGAGAAGAAAGAAAACGCATGCGGATTTGGGTTCTCAATCGCAGCGTTTCGGAACCCCACCCGCCAACCCCCTACTATCCGAGTAGGCATTTCCGACCCGACCCACTGTGCGCCTAGCGTCGCGTTAGACGTTGACGTTTTGGTTCGCCAGTTTCATTGAAACGCATATACAACAGCTGTGGAGGAGGCGATTTGCCCTAATTCCATTCCGTTGCCTTTTGTCACCCGCAATGAACATCATGCGTTAAAAAGCAACGCCCCCATTAAACGCGCTGTGTTACACATGCGTAACTCCGTTTAAGATTGCGTTTTGCAAAATGACAACCGTCCCGAACCCGCTGCGCTGTATGTGTGTGTGGTAATCACCCTCCTCAGATGGTGGTAATGAGTTAAACGCAATGAAAACGCAGGTCAACAGCAACGTGTTCCGGCAAGCGCCCAGGCATTTTGCGAGTCGTAGTGGCGTGCACAGCCGAGGACGAGTAGCTTCTCTATTATGATTAGTGCCTCCCCCCCGATCGCACGGCAGGCATTAATAAATGACCTTCTCCAGCCGCTGATTACGGCCGTAGCCACTTTTTTATTGATTGTGTAGCATCAGGTGCGCTCGGCCCCTCCCCCAAACTCATGCTGTTGTGTGTGGGAGCACCTTCCCTTTCGATGTGGTTTTTGTACATCGGTCTGGCCTCTCCTTGTGCACCGGAAGTGACCCACAAATGTAGGTGAAACTCTAATTCATGTATATCCGATTGCAGCAATTCTTCCATTCGATCTCGCCTTCCACTTGATACATGTAGCAAAACTCCAGCCTGCATTGTGTGTATGGTACAGCCACCGTCCAGCTGCTTTCACAGCCCCACTAACGGGATTTACAGTTGAGCCCCCCCCCAAACCCGGATTGATGTCGCAAATCCCCAGCGCACATAATTGTGGCAAATTCTGTCCAGACCTATCCAGCCGAGGGTTGTTTAAACAATTGTATCCACCTGCGTTCTCCAGTGAGATAAGACTCCAGATATACATTGTAACCCAGGGACAGAAAGTTCTATGTTTTCCTTCAGAGGTACGACTGGAACGACCCGCTCAGCTGTGAGACCTCCCGACCGATGCGGGGGTATTTTATTTTGTTGCCCGATTTCATGCCATTTCACACACCCTCCTGTCGTCCTCTTCCCATGGTAAGTCACACCACACGGCCAGAGGTAGTATGGCCCTGAGGGGGGGCGCCATCATCCCCACTATACACATGTTTTGCTAGATACTTTGCTCCTCATTCACTTGCATTATGGGAGATGCCGGGGCATGCTTACATAGCCAATTCCCTTTCGTCAAAGGTCACAACCTGCGGCTGTGGCAGACACACCGCAGAATGGCATGCTGGGATTGCAGCTGTCGCTGTATGCGGGATGTTGTCGTTTCCAATGGTTTTTGTATTATGTACACACACGGCTTGTCTGTGTTACATGTGCTCCCCCAGACCCGGTCAGTATGGTTGTCAATCGTCTTATCGCACCACATCACGAGTTTGTGGAAGTTTGACCTGAGCACCCCCAAAATGCAAGGGTGGGTGGTTCCCCCATCAATGGATTCAGCTGTCCGACCAACTCCACCGAGGGCTGCGCGCACCCCATGACCTCCCCTGAATCTGCCCCCAGCCCCTGAGAGATCTATCCCTAACCCAGCGTGCGAACCGGCTCCGTCCAGTAGGCCGTCCCGGTGTCGCCCCCCAGTGGATGGCACGTATCAGTGGTCCGCCAAGTGGTGGGGCCGCCTGTTATTCTGCCGGTGGAGTAACAAGGCCCTCGAACTTGTGTATGATTGTCAGAAGTCAGTCCGCAGGCTGTGAACCTCTATTCCTTCACCTAAGGTAAGAACCCATGTGACCCCTGCCCATGGTCCCGTCCGGTGTCTGGATCCAGTCACACCAGACGCAGGTATTCGGAAGCCCCCTGATTCCTGGATTGTAGGTCCCCCCCAGTTAATTTATCTTCTTAAAGGGTTGTAAGTGTGGGTGGTCCCCCCAGGGACGCTGTGATCCCGAGGCAATGCAAAGCAGCGATTGGGACTATGGGAAAAGCCCATGTGTTTGGGGGCGGCCCGACGAGAGAGGCGATGGGGAAGATGCAGCGGCTAACTCATACCAGCCCGTGCAACAAGACACTCCATTCTATAGGTCTTCAGCCTTCTTGGTCTTTGCTGCACCAGTGGCTGAAAGGGTCTTGTACTCAGAATCCTCATCCTCACTTCGTATCCCCGCTGACTTCTTCTCCCGTGCCCTTTCTTCTCCCGATGCCACATTCGTCTCCCCGCTGCCCTCCTCTTCTCCCGCTGCCTCTTCTTATCCGTGCGTGTCGTTTTCCGTGCCTCCTTTTCTCCCTGCTGCCCTCCCTTCCTTCTCCGCTGCCTCTTCTTCTCCGCTGCCTCTTCTTTCCCGCTGCCCTCCTTCTTCTACCCAGCTGCTTCCTTCTTCTCCGATGCCCTCCTTCTCTCCCGTTCTTGCCCCTTTTTTTCTCCCCGGCTTGCTTCTATTTCCAAGCTGACAGTCTTTTCTCCGCTGCCTTCTTATTTCCCGCTGCCCTTCTCTTTCCGCTGACCCTTCTTCTTTTCTCACAGAGCACCTCTCATCTCCAAGTGCCCTCCTTTCTTATAACCGCGCCCCTCCTTTTCCCGTGTGTGTCCTCCTCTTCCTCCCGAGTTGTGCCCTTCTTCTTCTCCCCGCTGCCCTTCTTCTTCTCCCCGCTGCCCTTCTTCTTCTCCCCGCTGCCCTTCTTCTTCTCCCCGCTGCCCTTCTTCTTCTCCCGCTGCCCTTCTTCTTCTCCCCCTGCCTCGTCTTCTCCCCCAGGCCCTCCTTCTTTCTCCCGTGCACTCTTCTTTCCCGCTGCCCTAGCAACCCGCCTCGCTGCAACCCCGGCTGCCCTCTTTCTTCTCCCGATGCCCCCTTCTTCTCCCGCTGCCGTAATCTGCCCAGGCCGCGTACGTTTTTGAATTATTGTTCCATGCTGAATCTGGTGCCCCTATAGGAGATGTATACAAGCCGAGCACACTTTGTGGTTTTATTTTCGTTTGCTGGAGACTTTAGTGTGATTTGGTGTTTATATTTTTGGATTCTGTGAGTGGGGACGGCCAATACACAGGTCAGTGAGACCCCACCAATAGTACATGGGGATGCACCCTCAGCAGTTGTGACCATACAGACTCTGCAGCAAGTGCTGGTATTGTCCTGGAGAGATGGCGTCAATCCGACCTCCACACTGCGTGTCTGTGATGTCTGCAGCAGTGTATGTATTGTCCTGGCGACGATGGTGTTATCAGACCTCACCACTTGACCTGTGCTCTGTGTTTTGCAGCCAGCTGTATGTATAATCCCTGAGCGATATGGTAATCAGACCTCACCCCTGCTGTGCTTGTGCTCTCGCACCGTGGTATGTATTGATTGTCCTGCCGACCCGCAGATGTGTAATCGACCTCACACTGCTGGCTCTGTGCTTCGGAGCCAGTGTCATGTATGCCACTGGCAGAGAGTGTTATGTAATCAAGACCTAGGTGTATGTGTTAGTATGTATGTCCCCCCCAAGGATTGTGATATATGGATCTATATTCCCGGCTTGCTGCGTCTACCTGGTCACCCGCTTGATGGTTTCTTTCCCTTGTCCGGTCCCGTCCGCAGTGGACTGGAGGCACCTGTCGGCACCACGCTGAAGCCTGGGAGGTTCAGTTGCGTGTCTGAATGTTGGCTGGAATGGGAGCTTTCCAGAGGAAGAGCCTGATGAAATGAAAGTGTTCCCCCTGTCTCTGGAAGGTGAATGGGGTGGTGCCGAGCTGCAACCTGAATAGGGAGCCGGAGGGAACGGTACCTAAATCCGATTGTACTGGAGGCCCCTGTGCATGGCCTGGCTGATCCGAGGAGACAATCACACACACATAGTCGATATATGGTCTCTACACACACTCCCGTTTACCGTCTTGGAATTATCATCTTTTCATTTGATTTTCTCGATGTTACCCCCCCACTCCCTTGTTACCATTGTCACGGGACTGGGGGACAAAGAACATGTTAGGCAGTGTTACGGCCACCGGGCCGGGTGCAGTCTCCGGACCCCTCACCGAGGATGGGTATGGGTAGGAGAGAAGGTGGAGTTATACTTATCCCCCGGGGTTTAATGGGAGCATCAGAGGGATGAGTGTGTTGCGTCATAGTGTTCTTAAACGTGTGTGAATATCCACCATTATGATCATATGCCAGACTAATAAAGAGACGGGCTCGCATCCCACAGTGAAATCTAAATGGGTCAGCACCCAGACAGTGTCACCTTTATGACCATCCTATACATTGTTTTGTAAGATGTTATTCAGGTCACGTTTCTGACATAAAGATCTGAGAAACGAAAGCTCACCGAAAGGTCAAGGGAGCGGAGGGGTACTATGGACGGGGGGATCTACTGAAGGCAGCTTTGGATGGACTGAGACATCTGTAACTTGTGTTAGGTCGTTAATCCTGTTATCCCCAGGGGCTAGGGAGGGAGGAGCGGGGAGGTTATGGACTATAACAACGCAATTCGTTTGCATTTTTGCTGCAATTCAGTGCTGTGCGTGTTTTGTAACGGGACCGGGCGGCGGATGAGATGGAGATGTTGTTCCAGCAGTGCTAATGCAGACGGGAACGAGTGGTGACTACTAGTTCAAACCATACAGGGGGGCTCGGTCCGTGTCAGGGGCATGCTGCGGGATTTACGTTCACCACAATGTAGACCTATGTGGGACTGTTTCATGCCTCATGGGGTCACATGTTCTAACTATACTCCTCCCGTATCCTTCAGCTTGCCGGATGACCCCAGCCACCGTCAGAACGCGCCACTGTGGGTGTGTGACTGGTGGAAAAGTCCTGACCTACATCCAGCTGACTGTCACCTGGTGAGTGGCTGTAACAGATAGCCCCGCGCTGACCCAACCTAATAAGGGGTGGCATTCCAGCGTTTTACAGCCTGTCAATAAGCCAGACTGAACAGTTGCCCTGCACTGAGACATCTGTAGCCAACACACGTTGTTCTGTGTTACACCATATTTTGGGTAATTTTTTTCCCCCTTTCTTGGCAGGCAATGAATAATTACCTATCCTTCATATAAGGCTCCTAATCAGATTTTCTTCGGCTTCTTCAACGACGGGGCACGGGGAGAGCCCTAACACAGACGGAACAGCTAGCTGTCAGATCTATTATATAGTTACCTGCCGCACGTCCAACCCCAGAGGATTTCAGGAACTGCTGCTGCCGGTGGGGGCTCTAGGAACTGAGTTACTAGACTGGACCGTTCTTCACAGCACAGAGTCTTTAGGAGCGCCGTGAACGGGAATGTGTGTGACTGTGACGTGCCCACCCTGTGGTAGATAGGGACCCGCAGCTAAAGCGGTAGCACCTCTAGTAAGGGGCCCCGGGCTGAACTTGGGCAGACACCAGGCTGAGCATTCCCTAGTTGACAGTATCCCGCTCCTGCGCACAGTATTTCAGGCGAGGAGTGTGTGCTCCTAGGTCGTACATATGCACGATCAGTGCCCCCGCAGCGCAGAGCATTCAGGAGCGACGAGGGAGCGCGGGGGCTTTCATGTGGGGGCGCGGTCCTACGAGTCGAACGGGCGTATCGGCACCCGTCGGGTTGCCCTCGCAGCCCCGAGGCTTTAAGATTTGGCTCACCCTGACGGAGCGTTGAATGCCGCAGCCACGATGGATTTCAACGGGATGTCACCGTTCTTTTAATTGAAGGGTACATAGTCTTTGACGCCTGCCAGATCGAAGGAGTGAGTGGCGCACGTCAGAACTGGTGCTAGCCTTATTCGCCAGCCTTTGGGCAAAGTCATGTATTTGTGGTATGATACCAGACCAAGGCATCGCTCTCGGTGGGCGGCGCCGGCTCCCGCACCACAAGTTCTCGTGCCCCCTGATGGGTTCGATTTTATCAGGCCGGTTTGTGCCCATTCGACTATGATTGATTAGTAAGGGAATAGTGTCATACAGGTTTCTAATCTATCCCTGTGATGACTAACCTCCCAGTTTCCAGATGCCTTCTCCTTGTCTCTACCTCTCTGGGACAAACGTCTAGTGAGCAATTCAGCAGAACGCCCTGAACGGGCCTGTAAAGTTGTTGTCCCAGCACAACAACTAGGGGGTAGTTGATCCACTAGGGGAATCCCTATGCAGGGAGATGGACTCCCCTGATGGTGGCAGACGGGCAGCGACCCCAGGTTAGACCTCTCTTTCCCCACCGCGAAGAGGCCGAGCGTGGAAAGTCCGTCGCCTCCTCCGTCTCTGAAACCCCCCAACATGAAAGAGTTTTGTTCCCCCCAAGCCCCCTTCACTATTTCATTTTTAGCGAAGGGACCGCTAACCCTGCGCAAACACCCTCCCCCAGGCGTGTGCGGATACCCTGGCGGGGAGAGCGGAGCGCCAATACTATGGATACTGGAATAGGAAAACAAAGGTGTATGTGCCGAGCACCCCACACGCCGGTGCTGCATGCACCATCATGTGACCCCCAGGACCCCATCAACGCCCCTTTTTTTTGAGTGGGGCCGTGGGAAAAGGACATCTGCATGGAACCGTTTTGTAAGATTTGTAAAAGCCAAACGTGTTGCACCCAAATTCTGTCACAGTGCGAAATCTAAAATAAGATAAGGTGAATATATATCACAAAAAATCTCCGTCCGTGTACTTATAAATTTTGTACCCCCCCCCGAGCATTAAATATAATAAATCGACTGTAACAAATCTACTCCAAGTGTCTGTATCTTTCTCACTGTAAAGTCTTTAAAGGGACACCATAGAGAGTGCGGATGGGGTACGCGGTGTACGCGAACGCGCAAGCCCAGTGTTCGGATCTGTCACAGAGAGATGTGTCATCACGACCTTCTGTGTCTGTGTTCCAGTCCTCACCCTCAGCAGCAGGACAGTGCGATATGGATTTAAATTCCAGGAAACATTGTATGCCCTCACAATGCATGGGGGGTACGAATATGGTGTGGCGCGCAAGTTCGCTCGCCTCCTCCACTGCTGTGCGTCTCTGACTCCCATCAGGCGACGATGCGTCTTAGGCCTAGAGAGATGGTTAGCACGTCAGTCCTGTTGGGTTTTCGTAGCAGAGGCAGGGTGTCTGGACTTGGATTTATTTTTCCAGGTGTTGTAGCATCTTGCCCCTGCTCCAAGTACAAGTGCCCTACGCGGCCCTTCTGAATGAATCATATAGCTGCCAACTGGGTGCTCCGAGCCAGCGGGCTGGAACCAGCTTAGTGAACCGAGCGCCGCAATGTAGGGCACAGAGCCACACGCAGTGTGCAGACGCTCGAATCCGGGAATCCTGAATCGCATAAAGTTCTTACTCGGGGCTACAATGTCAGAAACGTCTGATTTCCATTGCAATATGTACGTTACCTCAGGATATTTTTCTGCTAGTTTGTCATCTCACCACAAGTGATGGCAGCATTGCTGAGCTAATTGGGGGCTGATGTTCACATGAGACTAGCCGCGGTAGGGAAGCCCCCCCTAAATATCCAAGGCATCCAGAATGCAGCCAGCGCCTTGTGTCGCCGTGTGTCCTGTGGTTGCATTACCGCTGTGTTGTGGCGTAGATGCGTACCGCGCAAATATTATACTGAACACCAATACAGACACACACCCCTAACGGTGCGGCTCCCTAACAAGAGTGTGACGACACCGATGCCCGCTCTGGTTTCCAATGACCCGGGGATTTGCAGATCTAGTAAATCCCCCTACAGCCGGAGGACTACAAGTCAACGCAGCAACCGCAGACATCGAAGACTGCAGCTCTGCCCAACATAATTAGTGAACCCGCACCGGACCTCAGGGTCCATTGGCCGTTTACTCTTGGCGTCCCCCCTCCTATTGGTGCCGGGGAGGGGTGGGAACTATGCAAGGCCGTGTGTTTTATGTTTTTTCATCTCGGTCTCCGCCACCGTTGCTTAGAGGACGTCACCCGGGGGGCCGGTTTGACAAGACAAAATGCTAACGGTTGCTGCCACCGCTTTACCACATACAGACAGTTGAGATGCACGGGTGCTGCCACCCGCTTTCCACATCCAGACACAATTGAGAGCCCAGGGTGACTTTCACCGCACACACCCGGCTTTCCTCACCTACAGACACCATGAGATGCAAGTGTGCTGCCACCTCAGCCTTCCCCCCACTAACAGGGACACCATTGAGCCCCACTCCGACGGGAGCGACAGCCCAGCTTCCCACTCCGACACTCAATTGAGTGCCACGGTGCTGCCACCCAGCTTTCCGCACATTACAGAGCACAAGCAGATGGACCGGGTGCTGCCACCAAGATTTCGCCACATACCGACACAATTGAGCTGCATGCATGGGGCTGCCACCCTTTTTTGCTAATACCACGGATACCACCACCCGCTCTCGCGCGATGCCAGCAGACTGGCACAGCCTTCACCCGTTTTCCTGAGGTATTCCTTGCCCCTCCCCCTCTTGAACAATGGACAGCATCCAGCGACTGCCGGTCGCCTTATTTGCCGCGAAACAATTTTAATGTGAAATGGGGCGACGCCTTATCATCCTTTCAGCTCCAGAAGACATTGCTTTGCCCTCCCCAGGGTTATGTCGTGTCCCCTTGCCAGTCCGGCAGGACCCCGCTCCGCTCTGCAATTGTACCTGGCCGTGCCGCCCCTCACTGCCCGGTCTCGTGACAATGTTGGGGTTTGCGTCTCTTGTGGGTTGGTTTCCAGATATGGGCTGCCTCCGGGCCCGCCATTGTTAGCTGTACCTGCATGTGCCATAGCACCCAACCCCCCGCATGAGACAGGGTCGGGTACTTGGGTCCGTCCATATTGCAACTTGTTCTAGTGTGTGTAGTGTTCTATCTGTGTTCGCGCGATCATATAGGTGTCACTGTGATTTTGAACCACACATGACCATGTCAGGTAGATATTACCTGCTCACCCCAACTGGGGAGACCCATTACACCCCTCCTGCGGTGGAAGGAACCTGTCGCAGGGTGTGATCATACAGACTGCAGTCCTGTGTCGTACATCCAGACCTCTGTTGTTGGTGTGGTTTCAGTAGCAGCCGGACTGTCATATATGAATTCTTTCCCCCCACATTCAGGAATATATTGGGACACTGTCATGCTGTGCTCTGGCCCCCTCGCTCGGTAGCCATGGTTCTTATCTGTCCCTAGACGAGCTGCACGTTGTTTATTCATTCTTTGTTTGTTTTTTTGAGGTAGCAGCAGGATTTGCCTCTGATTTGTTTCCTGTGCAGCTTTTTAAGTGAACGGGACGTTGGTGTCCTTGGCACTGCCCTGGCGTTGTTCTCTGGGTAGACAGTGGTGGGTCCTCTCCCCGTCGGAGATGTGTGTAATGCACGAAGAACGCCCCCTGTGATGTGCTCTTGGTCTCTGCGGCCACGTGTTATGTATGACCCCTGGAGCAGCTGCGAAGTCAGAACTCACCTGCTGTGCTTTCGGTGGCTCTCTGAGCGTGTTATGTATTGTCCTGGCGAGACTGTGTTCACATCCGAACCTCACCTGCCCTGTGCCTCTGTGCTGTGTCTGCCAGCTACGTGTATGGTTTCTGTGTTTGCTAGATTGTGTAGTGGACCTCCCATGCCGTGCTCGGTGCTCCCCCCCCCCCTACCTCGCCCTTCTACACGTGTTCATGTCCAGTCCCCTGGAGAGCTGGTGTCGATGTCCGACTCCCCTGATGTGCTCTACTGTGACACACACGCAGGTTATGTATTTGTCCTGGCAGAGATGTGTCCTTCGCCTCCCATGCGTGCTTTTTTTTTCCGCTGCTGTGCTCTGTGCTCTCTGCAGCCAGTGTTATGTACTGTCCCTGCAGAGATGTGTAATCAGACCTCACACTGCTGTGCTCTGTGCTCTCTGCAGCCAGTGTTATGTACTGTCCCTGGAGAGATGTGTAATCAGACCTCACACTGCTGTGCTCTGTGCTCTCTGCAGCCAGTGTTATGTATTGTCCCTGGAGAGATGTGTAATCAGACACTTGCCTGTGAAATATGGATTTATATTCCAGGTTTTTATTTCGCCTCTCACTGCTGTGCTCTGTTCTCTCTGCAGCCTGCGTTATTGTCCCTATGTACATTGTACCTTTTGTGTATGTTGTTGGTAGTAGCAGTAGGACACTGCTGTGCTCTCTGCTTTGATGGTCAGCTGTAGTATTGAACCAGAAGCTGGCTACAGCTTATACACTGGGCAAGAAGGAGCTTTGGAGCGGCTTAATAAACAGAGCACAGCAGTGTGAGGACACACCCCCAGTGCACTTGGTGATGCTACAATCCTGGAATAAAAATCTATATATCACAGTCCTGCTGCTACAACAACAACCTACACAAAGGTCTGATTACTCATCTCTCCAGGGACAACACATAGCACTGGCTTCAGTCTATATGATAAAACTCCATGTGCAGAGAGCTCCCCCTAGTGGTGGATGCAGGCAGCCATAATTCTATTATAGATCTCTGCTAGCTGTCAGTGAATGTTTACTTCCAAAAGGCTTTAAAGCATGAAGACTTGTATAAAGCTGAGGGTTTGCTACATTTGTCTAGACAATCAGGTTATGTGTTACAATGTCTGCAAGGTTCTCCTAATCTATAATTATTTCTCCCTATACAGGAGTCTCTCTGAGTAGTGACCAGTGCCCCCCATGTGACGCCTCTAACAGAGACCCCCGGGGTTACAGGTGATTACTAGGTCACATCTATGTACAGGAGCCTTGGATCCCCCCATAAAATTGTCCTCATCGGCTCCTTGCATCTGCAGAACCACCTCGGATCAGAACATTAACTGCCCCCCCCCTTCCTTTTCTAGAAATGTCGTCATCACGGAGGAAGCAGCAGGGGAGGCCGTGCGGAAATATCTGTCCTGCTGCTGCAGACCCCGAGCAGAAGAGCCGGTGATTGAGAGGTTAACACAGATGCCCCTATACAGAGTGAGTCCGATTCCTAAAATGTTGGGATCTCAATATTCTGTCTTTGGATTTGAAGTTTTATAATATTGTACTCCAGTCACAGCCAAATCTGCATTCAAAGTTTCAAACCTCCACTAACAATCCCCATTGCTCTGGGTAAAAGCTGTAGTTTTAATATTACAGCAGTCACTTGGAGTAAAGGGGAGGGTGTGAGGCAACTGAATGTAAACAGCTCTGAACACAGCAATGTAAGGAGCCTGAAATATAATATACAGTCTTGCATCTCTCTAGGTTGCCATACTTGGCACTGGTTGAAGAGAGCACAGATAACAGCAGTGTGAGGACACATCCCCAGTGCAATTGGAGAAGCAACAGTTCTGAAATCTAAATCCATATATCACAGTCCTGCTGCTACTAACATCATGCACAAAGGTCTGATTATACAGCTTTCCATTAACAATACTTAACCCTGGCTGCAGATGGCACAGAGCACAGCAGTGTGAGGACATGTTCACTAAACAGTTTTGTAGCCCAAGTCCTCTGCTCTGAGGGACTGCTACATTTCTCATCCAGAAGCCTGCTACAGCATTTACTTAGAGCAGGCAGGAGATGCTGGAGTAGTTCAATGCTGTGAGCATAGCACGGTGTTACAACCTCCAAATATTAATCCAAATATCACAGTCCTGCTGCTACACAAAGGTCTGATTACACACCTCACCAGGGACAACACATAACACTGGCTGCACAGGGCACAGTAGAGCACATGCCCCCAGTGTACATGAGAAGCTACAGTCCTGGATTATCTGTGCTCTCTGCAGCCAGGGTTATGTATTGTCCCTGGAGAGATGTGTAATCAGACCTCACACTGCTGTGCTCTGTGCTCTCTGCAGCCAGTGTTATGTATTGTCCCTGGAGAGATGTGTAATCAGACCTCACACTGCTGTGCTCTGTGCTCTCGTGGCAGCCAGTGTTATGTATTGTCCGGCTGTAGAGATGTGTAATCATAACCTCAGTTCACACTGGCTGTGCTCTGTGCTCTCTGGCAGCCAGTGTTATATATTGTCCCTGGAAGAGTAAGTGTTAATTCATACCCACACTGCTGTGCTCTGTACTCATCTGCATCCATTGTTTGTATTGGTAAACAGATTACGGGTATGGTTATTCAACTCATCAAAACGAATAATCGTGGGTGGTTGTTCCTTGTTCTGGGTTTTCTTCTTTTTATTTTTTTTTTTTTTTCCTTCATTCTTTTCTTCTTTTTTCGTTTTTCGTTCGTTCAAAAACGACTATTTCATCTTCCCTTTCCAAGGCGGGAGTATGTGTATCATACCTCACACTGCTGGCTCTTGCTCCCTGCAGCCAAGGTTATGTATTTCTCTGAGAGATGCGTAATCGTCCTCATCAAATGCTGTGCTCTGTCTCTCTGGGTCAGTTTGCATGTTATGTAGCTGTCCCCTGGATAATGTTGTATCAAGTCCTCACACTGCTGTGCTTGTGTTCGCTCTGGCAGCCAGTGTTATGTATTGGTTCTGGAGGATGTGTATCAACCTCACACTGGCTGTGCTCTGTGGGCTCTCTGCAGCCATGTTATGTATTGTCCCTGAGATATGTGTAATCACCTCACATCTGCTGTGCTCTGTGCTCTCTGCAGCCAGTGTTATGATATTGCCTGGAGAGATGTGTATATCATTCCTCACACTGCTGTGCTCTGTGCTCTCTGGGCCGCCAGTTTTATGTACTGGCCCTGAGAGATGTGTAATCATCGACTGCGTCACAGCTGCTGGGCTCTGTTGGCTCTCTGTCAGCCAGTGATAATGTACTGTCCTGGAGAGATGTGTATGAGAACGGCTCACACTGCCTGTGCTCTGTGCTCTCTGCAGCCATGTTATGTATTGTCCCTTGGAGAGAGGTGTAATCAGTCCTCACACTGGTCTGTGGGTGGGCCGTCTTCTTCTGTGCAGCCAGTGTGATGTATTTCCATGGAGATATGTGTATATCAGACTCTCCACTGCTTGCTCTGTGTCTCAGCACCAGTGTTATGTATTGGTCCCTTGGAGGAAGATGTGTATCAGACCTCACCTGCTGTGCTCTGTGCTCTCTGGGCGCCAGTTTTATGTATTTCACCTGGAGAGATGTGTAATCAGACCTCACAGCTGCTGTGGGTCTCTGGTGCTCGTCTTGCAGGCCAGTGTTATGTCTTGTCCCTGGAGGAGAGTGTATCAGTCTCCACAATGCTGTGCTCTGTGCTCTCTGCAGCCAGTGTTTATGTACTGTCCCTGATCGATGTGTAATCAGACCTCACACTCAACTGCGTTCTCTGTACTCTCTGCAGGCCAGTGTTATTTATTGTCCCTGGAGTAGAGGTGTAATCAGTCCGCACACTGCTGTGCTCTATGGCTCCTCTGTCAGCCACTGTTAGGTATTGTCCCTGGAGGATGTGTAATCAGACGCTCACACTGCTGTGCTCTGGTGTCTTTCTGCAGTCCATGTTATGTATTGTCCTGGATAGGTGTGTAATCCAGCTCACACTGCTGTGCCTGTCGCTCTCTGCAGCCAGTGTTTATGTATTGTCCCTGGGGGATGTGTAATCAACTCACCCTGCTGTGTCTCTGTGCTCTTCTGCAGCCAGTGGTATTATTGGCCCTGGAGAGATGTGTAATCAACCTCACCCTGCTGTGCTCTGTGCTCTCTGGCAGCCCGTGTTATGTATTGTCCCTGGAGAGATGTAATCAGACCTCACCCTGCGTCTCTGTGCTCTCCTCAGCCAGTGTTTGTATTATCCCTAGAGAATGTGTAATCAGACCTCACCCGCTGTGCTCTGTTCTCTCTGCAGCCAGTGTTATGTATTGGTCCCTGGAAGATGTTATCAGCCTCACACTGCTGTGCTCTGTGGGCTCTCTGGCAGGCCAGTGTTAGGTACTGGTCTCCTGGTGAGATGTGTAATCAGACCTCACCACCCTGCTGTGCTCTGTGCTCTCTGCAGCCATGTTGTTTTGTCCCTGGAGAGATGTGTAATCGAGACTCTCACACTGCGGGGCTCTGTGCTCTCCTGCAGCATGTGATTATTATCCCTGGAGAGAATGTGTAATTCACACATACCTCACATGGGGGAGGATGTCACTGCTTCTGGCAGCTCTTGTGCAACATCTGGCAGACCAGTGATTATTAATAGTTGTAATCCTGGACAGTGGAAATGAAGATTGTAATCATGTCGGGTAAGAAAAATGGGGGAACAACACCTCACTCACTGGGCGGTTGCTACCGGGGTAGATTACGTAATGCAATTGGCTGCGCGCTGGTGTGTCGGAACAGAAGGTAATATGTCCGCTTGGGGAGACAGAAAGGCTGTGTGTACAATGACAGAGACAACAAACCAAATCCACGAGACATGCTCAATGATCGCATCATTGGTTCACAAAACAAGATACTGAAAAAAAGAAAGAGAAAGAAGGAAACAGTGTGATACGAAAGTCAGGCAGGGCGCGAAAACATGTTATGTTAATTAAGAGCCCTGTAGATTGGGATGTAATACAGGAACCGGGGTCCACCAAAAACTAAAGCGGTGTGGCGTCGGGCTGTGTGGCTGCTCGATGACAAAGGCTCGCTGTGTTAGTGTAATTAGTATCGCTGTGGTAGACAACATGAATGTGGAGAATCATGGGTACCACACAAGCTTCTGTGCTCTGTGGCGCTCAGGCGGGCCAGAATGTTATGTAACTATGTCCCCGTGGAGCAGATTGTGTAGGGAAACATCAAGACTAAAAAATCAAACGCGCTAGAAGTACATCAATAAATGGCTACTATGCAATGCCGGCGTGGGCAGTCCATGGTTTCAGTGGGTAGTCGTAGGTTGGAGAAAAGACAAAAAAGAAAGCCACCCGTGGGAGGAAGAATTATGTAATCAGAACCAGTCACACTGCGTCTGGGTTGACTCTGTGGCGTGGCGTCTCGGTGCCACCTGTTCTGTGCAATATTAGGACGGTTGCGGCTACAGAAAGGAGAGCATGGTGATAAGTGCAAGAAAAGACACAGGTCAACACGATGATCATAGGTGCTCGTTTGGCTCTCGTGATCATGGTGTAAAGTGTAGGCTGAAGAAGGTCCCTGGGAGATATTGGTAAATCAAGGCCTTACACTACGGGGGAAGAGGCGTGATGTAAGAAATCTGCTGTGGGCTCTGCCGCTGCAGTGCCAACTGTTGGATGTGCATTGCCCTAGGGTAACGAGGATGGGTAGGAGGGTGGGAGCCGCAAAGGGTGCCGCCTGGGCAGTGCAGAAATGTGTGCTGTCGCTCGGACCGTGACAATCCGTGGGGAAAAAATGGTTAATTGTGAGACATATCAAGGCCTGGAGAAGAAATGTTGTCATCAGACTCACACTGCGTGCTCTGTGTCTCTCTGCAGTCAGTGTTAGTACAGGGGTGGGGGGTGGGGGGTGTCCGGCTGTCTAGCACGATGCGTAATCAGTAAGAAACTCGAGGTCAGACTGCGTGTCTGTCGCTGTGCTCTCTGGCAAATCCAGTGGTGTGGTAGTGCCTTGTGTCCATGCGCTGGGATAGTGAGACATGGTGTAATCAGTCCTGGCACGGGGCGGCGTGATGCGGTGGTGTGGGCGGTGCGTTGGGCACGAGGAAGAGGATCTGGGAAGGTCGAGGAAAGGCGCGAGATTGTTATGTATTAGTCCCAGTGAGGACGTGGGTCTGGAGTGTGTAAGTAGGGAGAGGGGGAAAAAATCAAAACAAGAATCACATGACGCTTCGAACTAACTGTCGTGGGGTGTGACTGAACGTTAATAATACTCTCGTGTCAAACGCCAAGGTGTGTTATGTATTGGGCGCCCATATGTGTAGATACAATAGGTGTATACAATCCGGTCACCGCGGAAAGGCGGGCAGAACTAGCTGTGCAAAGTCTGATGTCTTCTCAATAAAGGGGGTGTCGCCGTTGTATGGTCTTGTCTACCTGGAGAGATGTAATCAGGGACAACCGTGCAGTCAGAAGGGAGCTGTCGTGTCTCTGCTGGCTCTCTGTAGCCAGTGTAATATGTAGTGGGTCCGCTGGTAGAGTGTGTAATCTCAGGGGGTAGGGCTCGAGCACTGTCTGGTGTGCGGTACTCTGAACAGGGGGCCGATGATATTTATTGAAGATGTGATGTGTCCGGAGAGATTGTAGGGATCAGAGGGGCAGCACTCACAACCTGTGCGTGTGTCATCGTACTCATCTGGCTACACGAGGTGTTATTTATTGGGGTCGCCGGGTTAGATGGGGTGTTGTAAGGTCAATACTGGGGTCACGCGGGGGAGAGAGGCTGCTGGGTGGGTTCGCGTTGTGCGTCTCTGCAAAACCGGGGTTTTCGTGAGTACTTGTCCGGCTGGTAGAGAGGGTGTAATCAAGAGACTCTGTGCGGGACCTGGACGTGGTGGTGTGGCACTTTGTGCGTTCATCTAGGCATACCCCAAGGTGGTTTGAAATGTTTTGTCGCCTGAGATGATTTGTGACAAAATAAACAGGAAAGACACCGGAGAATCACAGGGCGACGATTACTCTTCGCAGTCGGAAGGAGGGAAGAGAGGGGAATCTGTAGGCACACTTGGTTAAATGTAGGCATTGAAGGAGGGAAGGGGAAGAAAAGAGAAGTTCCCTGAGAAAGGATACGAATGTGTAAAATCGGACAACTCATCACTAGGCTAGTGCCTCTATGCCAAACCATGTTAATTTATTGTGGCCACTATGAGAGATGTGTGATATCACACCTTCAGCGGCAAACTGGGGCTATGGCTCTAGGTGCTCGTCTGAGCATCCATATAAGTCTGTGCAGGGTATTAGTCGCCTAGGAGAGAGTGGGTTAGTCGAGGCCTTCACAAGCCGAGTCATAAAATAGGCATCGTGCTCTCTCGGTCAGCCAGTTTACTGTATTAATCCCGCTAGAGAGCTGTGTATCAGCCCTCCAAGGGGGCGAAAAATAAGCTGTGGCTCTGGGACAAGCTCTGCAGATCCAAGGTGTTATATGTATGATGTAAACACACATAATGGATACAGATATGTAATGGCAGAAGACCTCACAGAAAAACGAAAGTGTGAACTAAGTGACATCGTTGTCTACTCTCTGGCAGGCAGTGTTAGTTTTAATATGGTATTGATCCCTGAGAGGGAGGTGTAATCAAGAGAACGCTCAACTGGAGGCGGTAAAAAAGTGTCTCTAGGTGTCCTCGGGCAGCAGGTGTTATGTATTGTCGCTCGTGGGGGAGAGATGTGTGAATCGCATACTGCGCCGCTTCTGATGCTGCGTAGGGCGTCGGTCGTGTCGAGCCAGGTGTTTGTATTGTCCCTGGGAGGGATGTAGGAATCAGACCTCGACACTTGCTGTGCTCGCGGCGCCTCTGTATACCGTGGGTAATGTAGGGTCCTAGGGGAGATGTGTAATCAACCCGAAATCACACGGTGGCTGTGGGCTACTCTGCAGCAAGTGTTATTTATTGGTCCGCCAGGAGAGGAAGTGTGTAATGCAAGACCGCACACGGACTGTGCGCTGTACTCTCTGGCAAACAAAGAAAGCCAGGTGTTAGTGTATTGTCCCTGGAGCAAAGATGTGTAATCAGGACCGCACCACAGGCTGCTGTGCCTGTGCGCCTGCAAGACCAGTGTTATTGTATTGGGTGCACCTCTGGGTAGCGATGTTAATCAATACCTCACAGGGGGGAGCTGCTGTGGCTCGTACTCTACTGTGCAGAGCCCCTTGTTATGTATTGTCCCTGAGGGAGAGATGTGTAATCAGACCTAAAAGCACACTGCATATGTGGGCCTGGGGCTGCGCTGCAGCCAGTGTTATGGGGTTGGGTGGTTCACGCTGGATGGGAAAAAAGGGGGGGGAAAAGGGATGGTTAATCAAAAGACTCACACCAGCTGTTCTCGGTGCTCGTCGCTGCATAGCCGAGATGTAAAAGTTTATTGTTCGCCTAAAGTGCGAGATGTGTAAGAGTCAGACACCCTCACGAACTGCTGTGCTCTGTGCGCATCTGCAGTCAGTGTTATGGTATTGCCCCGGGAGAGATGCGTAAGAAAGTCAGTACGGCGGGGTCAGACACGTGGGGAAAGCTGTGGCCATGTAACTCGAATCTTCAAGGCGTGGTTATGTATTTCCCATTGAGAGAGTTGATAATTCAGGGGGGGGGTCGCTCACACTGCGTGAAGCTCTGTGTCAATACTCTGCATCCAAGTGTATGATGTATGTGAGTCCTGTTGAGATGTGGTAAGTCAATAAAGGGAGCGGGTCACGACTGGGTGCTTCTCTGTGCATCAAGCTCATGTGCATCGCAGTGGGTGAATTGTATTAGTCTGCGCTGGAGAGATGATGTATGCAGAGACCGTCACCCTTGCCTGTGCTCGTGGCTCTCTGTTCAGCCAGTGTTATGTATTATCCCTGGAGAGATTGTAATCAGTAACCTCACAAGACTAGCTGTGGTCTGTGGCTCGTCTAGCAGGGACTCAAGTGGTATGTATTATCCCTAAAAAGGATGTGTGCTGTCAAATCCTCAGAGCGTAAAAGCGGTGATTAGCTCGTTGCGTCTCTGGCAGCCGGTGTATTAATGTATGGTGTCCCTGGAGATGAATAGTGGTAAGTCAAATGACAAAGCGAATCACAGAAAACTGCTGTGGCCTGTGCTCCTCTGCAGAAGCAAAGATGTTATTATTGGATGCACCGTAGAGAGAGATTTGTAATCAGACCTCGACCACAAATGCTAGTGCTCTGTGCTCTCTATTCAACCCAGTGTTATGTATTATCCCTAGCGAGTATGTGTCCTATCAGACCTCCACTTGCTGTGCTGCTTGTGGCTCTCTGCAGTACCAGTGTTATGTATGGTTCCCTGAGAGGATGTGTAATCAGACTCTCGCCACTGCTGTGCTTGTGGTCTCTCATGCATGTCAGTGTTATGTTGGTCCCTGGAGAGATGTGTAATCAGACCTCACCCTCTGCTGTGCTCTTTGCTCTCTGCAGCCTTGTTATTATTGTCCCTGGAGAGAATGTGTAGTGACAAAGACGGCTCACATAACTGTCTGTGCTCTGTGGCTCTCTGTCAGAGTGCCAGTGTTATGTCTTGTCGTCTCTGAGAGATGTGTATCATACGCTCACACTGCTGTGCTCTGCGCTCTCTGTAGGGTCCACCCAGTGGGGTTATGTATTGTTCCCTGAAGGAGGATGTGTAAGCAACGGGCTCATACACTGCTGTTGCTCTGTGCTCTCTGCATCCAGTGTTATGTATTGTCGCCTGGAGAAGATGTGTATCAGACCTCACACTGCTTTGCTCTGTGCTCTCTGGCAGCCAGTGTTATGTTTCTATCCCTAGAGAGATGTGTACTCAGACCTCACACTGCTGTGCTCTGTGCATCTCTTCTCTGCAGGCCAGTGTTAATGTATGTGCCCCTGGAGAGGAGGTGTAATCAGACCTCAGCAGCCCTGTCGTTGGTGCTCTGTGGGCTTCGGTGAGCAGTCAGTGTATGGCCTTAGTCCCTGGAGAGTATTTGTAAATTCAGACTCTCACACTGCTGTGCTCTGTGGGCTCGCTTCAAGCCATGTTATGTTTGTCCCGGGAGAGATGTGTAATCAGACCGCAGCACTGCTGTGTCTCTGTGCTGCATCTGCAGCCGAGTGTTATGTATTGGTTCCCTGGAGAGATGTTTAATGCAGAACCTCACACTGGGGGCTGTGGTGCAATCTAGCTAGGCTCTCTGGTAGGCCAGTCTTTATTTTTGTCCCTGAAGGAGATGTGTCCTCAGAACTCTTCGCAACACCTGCTTTGCTCTCTGTCAGCCAGTGTTACGTATTGTCCGCTGGAGAGATGTTAAATCAGACCTACGAACTGCTGGGGCTCTGTACTCTCTGGCATGCCAGTGTTATGTATTGTCCGGAGAGATGTGTAATCAGACGTCACTGCCTGCTGTGCTCTGTGGCTCTCGTGCAACCAGTGTTATGTATTGTCCTTGAGAGATGTGTAATCAGACCTCATGCACACTTTAGCTGGCTCGGTACTCTCTTCAGCCAAGTGTTATGTATTGTCGGCCTGGAGAGAATTGTAATCAGAACCTGCACCCTGTTCTGTGCTCCTGTGGCTCAGTCTCGGCAGCAAGTGTTTGTATTGTCCCTGGAGAGATTTGTAATCAGACCTCGGACACTGCTGTGCTCTGTGCTCTCTCTGTTCATCTGGGGTCACCCAGCTTTTCTCACAGCCCCTGCATGTATGGTCTATCGCTATGGGGGGTGGGTTATGACATCAGGGGGGAGGGAGGGAGTAACCTCCGCTATCTCTCAGTGTAATCAATGTCTCTCCCCCCCCCCCCCCACTACTAGAAGATACATGTACCAGTGAGATGATCAAGCACACAACTAGAGGAACAGACGCAACAACTCCCACAAGTCACCCCGGCGGATACGTGTCATCGCACACTGTATCCGAACATCCGACCCAAAACCTCTTCATTACAGAAATCTAACAGCACGGCAGAGGCAGTCGTACAGTGTGTCATGATTCTGTCAAGCACACAAGTAGGGCCCAGATCTTATGTAATTATACAAGTAACAAACTCTGCGATACCGGGGGACGCGCAGAGGGGGGGACACATAGGGTGGGAGGAAAGGGGTCATTATGTGGGGGTGGAGCGGCAGAAGGGGGTGGGGAACATCAGAGGGGTAGGCAGTGTATCACAGGGGGGTGGTCTTCCCCTAGCGCTCCTCCTGCTGTGTTGATCCGTGACACTAAAGCATCCGCGTACAAAGGCCCGGGGAGTCTCTGGTCTCTGTCCGCGGGGGGTCTCTGGCTCCTGTCCCCGGGGGTCTCTCTCTCTGTCCGTCGGTGGGTCTGCTGCTCTGTCCACGGGGGGGTCTCTGCTCTGTCCCGGTGGGGTCTCTGCTCGGTCCCGGGGGTCTCTGCTCTGTCCCGGGTCGCTGGCTCTGATCCGGGGTTCTCTGGCTTCTGTCCGTCGGGGGTCTCTGCTCTGTCCCTGGGGGTCTCTCTCGTTTCCGGTCGGGAGTCTCTGCTCTGTCCCGGAGTCTCTGTCTCCTGTCCCGGGGCTCTCTCTTATCTCCTATCTTCTGACCTGCTGGTTAGTGAGGGTTTGCTGGGTCCATTCTCGGGGGCTGGGGGTTTTCTTCCTGTAAGGGGGGTCAGGGGGGAGTAACATGAGCCCCAGGCCCGGCCTCTGACTCATCACCGCACATTCTCTCCTTCCCTCCCTCTGTCACTACACACTGCACGAACCTGCATTGCAGCAGACACTACACAGCACATCTGCCCGAACCTTGCATGCCCCAGCAGACAGCTACAATCACATCACCACGCACCGAACCTGCATGCCACCGACACTACACAGTCACCACTGGCGACCAAACTGGGCATGATACATAAGCACTACACACACACTCACAAACCTGCATTACAGTACACTTACTACAGGGCACACTGCACCAACCTGCTTCATACAACACTAGCACATCACACTGCCACGCACACCTGTCGCCAAATGAATAACAACACTACCAGCACACTGCACCGAACCACCTTCATGATACATACACTACATAAACACCGCACACTTGCACTGCAAAGCACCGAACCTATGCTGCTACTAGACACTACATCCGCCAACACGCACCGAACCTGCATGATACAGACACGACACAGCACACCTGCCCGAACCTGCATGACACAGACACTATACCAGGCACACTGGCAGAACCGAACCGGTCATACACAGACCTACACAGCACACTCAATCTCCTTACTGCAAGTTGCACCGAACCTGCATGATCAGACACTACACAGCACAACTGCAGAAGCACCGAACTCTGGGCATGAGAGCACCAAGACACTACACCAGCACACTGCACGCGAACCTGCATGACACAGACACTACAACAGCACACTGGCAACCGAACTGCATGACACCGACACTACACAAAAGCCACAGCACACTCTGACCGAACCTGCTGATACAAGACCCTACAACAGCACAACTGCGCCGACCTGCATGACACAGCACTACACAGCACACTGCAACGAACGTGCATGACACAGACACGACACCGTCACACTGTCAAGACCAACCTGCATGTACAGAACACTACCAGCACACTGCACTAACGGCGACCGCATGATACAGACACTACAACAGCACACACTGCACGCGACCTGTCAATTACACAGACACACACATCAGGCACCTGCTCCGAACCTGCAATGAGCACAGACACTAACCATCACACTGGCACCGAATTCGCTTCATGACACAGACACTACACGGGCACACTGCCCGAACCTTCATGATACAGACACTACAACAGTCACACTGCACATACGAACCTGCCTGGATTACACAGTACATCTACAACCCATGGCCACTGCACCAAACCTGCATGCACAGACCTACAACACATCACACTGCACCGAACCTGCATAGCATGCAGACACTACACTAGCACACTGGCACCAACTAGCATGACACAGGACACTACACACAGCATCACTGCAACCGACCGTGCATGCATCATACACTACACACAGCACTGCAACCGAACCGCATTATCGACACTTACACATCACACTGCACCAAACTGCATGATAGCAGACCTAGTCACAGCACACTGCACCGAACCTGCATGCCCCCGACACTATCAACAGCACACTGCAAACGAACCTGCATGATCAGACACTACCACAGTCACACTGGCACCAAACCTGCATGCACGACCACACATCAACTGCAACGCAGCAACCTGCATGTACATACATCTAGTTCACAGCACACTCACCAAAACCTGGCCTGATACAGACACTACACAGTCACACTGCACAAAAACCATGCATGCCACAGACACTACACAGCACACTGCCCAAACCTGCATGCACAGACACTAACCCAGTCCCCTGACACGAACTCATGCCACAGACCTAGCAACAGCCACTGCCCCCGACCTCTATGATATCAGACACTATACCAGCCATTACTGCACCGACCTGGCATGACACACAGACACTACACAGCACACCTGCACTCAAACCTGCATGATACAGCACGATCAACAGGCACCTGCAACTCAACCTGCATGAATCACAAGGACACTACAAACAGCCATACTCACCGAACCTGGCATGACAAGCAGACACTACAAGCAGCAGCACTGTCACCGAACTCTCATGATACCTACACTACCATCACACTGCGCCGAACCTGCATGACCCAGACCTACACCGCACACACTGCACCGAACCTGCATGACACAGACACTACAACAGCACACTGCACCAAACGCTGCATGATACGACCTCCAACAGCACCTGCACCGAACCTGCATGACTATCAGACACTACAGCAGCACACTGCCCTAACCTTCATTACACAGACACGACACAGCACTCTGCGCCGAACCTTCATGACACCGACACTACACAGCACACTGCAAACCGAACCTGCATGACAATCAGACACTACAACAGAACAGCACACTGGTGCAAGACCGAACCTCATTATACAGTACACTACCAGGCACACTGCACGCGAACCTGCATGACACCGAACACTACACCAGCACACTGCATACCAAACCTAACCTGCATGAACCGACATACACAGCACACTGGCAACCATCCCGATACCTGTCCATGACACAGACCTACAGCAGCCACTGCACCACACCTGCATGACACAGACATCTACACAGCATCACCTGCAACCAAACCTGCATAAACACAGACACTCAACAGACACCTGCACTCAAACCTGTCATGACAGACACTAGCACATTCACACTGTTCTAACCGAATCTGCATGACACAGACACTACACCATCACCTCATCCGAACCTGCATGACACAGACACTAACACCGCACATCACTGGTCACAAACTGCATGATAGCAGACCACTACACCGCACAACTGGCACCGAACTCTGCACGATACATAGACACTACAACAGCACACTGCACCAAACCTGCATGATACCAGACACTACCCTACACTTCAAAACCGAACCTGCTAATGACAACAATTCACCTAGCAGCGGCACGCAAACTGCATGACAATCAGACCTACACAGCACACTGCACTGCACACTGCACCGAACCTGCATGACACACACTACACTGCACACTGCACTACTGCACGCCACTGACACTACAACAGTCACACTGCACCGAACCTGCATGTCAGACAAACTCAACACAGCACACTGCACCAAACCTGCATGACACAGACACTACACAGCACATCGGGTCAACCGAAAAACCTGCATGATAAGACACTACAACCATGGCCGATTAAGAAGGGTGGGGGGGCCTTTGCGCAAACGGTTTGGGCCTTCCAACAATGTTTTTGGAGGTATGTAGCCTGCCATCCCACTGAAGTAAAGATAGCCTGCCAGCCCCCTTTAAGTATATAGGGGCCTGCCATCCCCTTAGTATGTGAAGTAGTCCTGCCCGCCCCCTTTAGTATATAGCGCTGCCAGACCCCGTAGTATATGCCTGCCAGAACCCGCTTAGTCTATAGCCTGCCAGACCCCGCATAGTTATTATAGCCTGGCAGCCCTCCTGTATAAAATGGTGATCTCAGCTGACAACGTCGCTGCTGTCTGAACTAGTAAGGGCCGCCCCCCTAAAAATTAAAAGTGGTGGTGGCCCCGGGGGCCTCGAGCCCAGGAGCCGCCTCCTAGACCGGCCCTGACTACACAGGGCACACTGCACCAAACCTGTCATGATACAGGTCACTCACTGCACACAGCACCACTGCGGCACTCAAACTCATGACACAGAACACTATCACAGCCACTGGCACTCTAAACACTGCATGAACAGACACTACACAGCACAACTGGCACCAAACTGGCATGACACAGACACTACAACATGACAGCACACTGCAACCGAACCTGCCTATACAGACCTTACAACAGCACACTTCCACCCGAACCTGGCATGATACAGAACACTACAACAGCATCACACTGCAAACCGAACCTGCATGATACAGACACTACAACAGCACCCGCACGAACCTGTCTGATACCTTACACTACACAGCACACTGCAACATCAAACCATAACCTGCGATGATACAAGACACTACACAGCACACTGGGCACCCGAAACCTTCATGACATCCAGACACTACAACAGCACCCTGCAACCCAACCTGCATTGATCACAGACAACTACAACATCACAACTGCACATCCTGCAACAAAAACCGAACCTGTCATGATACGACACTACAGCAGCACACTGCACCGCACCTGGCTGATTACAGACACTCACTAAACCAGGCACACTGCAGCGCACCGAACCTGCAAGATGACACAAATACACTACAGTCAGCACACTGCACGCAAACCTTCATGACAGCAGACACTACACAGGCATCAGTGCACGAACCCTGCAATGACAAGAGACCACAACACCTGCACACTTCATCCAACTGCATGACACAGACACTAACTACACAGCACACTGCACAACCAAACCTTCATGACAACAACACTACACTGTCACTGCAAAACGAACCCTGCACTACACAGACACTCACATCACACTGGTCTGCACCGAACCTGCATAACAGACACTACACCGCACACTGCACCAAACTCTGCATGATAGCATACACTACACAGCTCCACTGGCACCAAACCTGGTCATGACCCAGACATCTACACAGCACAGCTGCAACCGAACCGGGCATGATACAGACACTACCCAGCACACTGGCAACCAAACCTGCATGACACCGACCTAACACAGTCAACACTGCAGCAACCAACCTGCATGAGACACGAGAACTAGCAACAGCACACTGGCACCAAACCTGCATGACACAGACACTCACAGCACCTTGGCACCGAACCTGCAATGCCAGCATACACTACGCAGCACACTTGTCAAAACCGAATCCTGCATGACACCGACACTACACATCACACGCACCTAAACCTGGCATGACACAGACACTACACAGCACACTGCACCAAACCTGCATGATTCATACAGCACCAAAAATTGTATGAGAAGAATGTTTTTATTTTGGTTATCTATTATTCTCTGGTGTTCACCACCAAAGGAAAGGGAAGCGAGAGGAGAAGCGGCAGCAAAATGTAACTTTTATTAGATATATTTATAATATGTCGTGAATAAATAAAATCTAAACCTGTAGGGAAAGTTCTAGGGGTGTCCCCCCCCCCCCCCCAGCATGTAAGGATAACCCCCTATAACGCTGGCATGCGGGTCCACCCCACCCATGTAAGGATGACCCCCTATACACTTGCATGGGTCCGCTTAGATGTGATTTGTTTTGTGGTTTTACCGTATGGTGTTATTTCAGTAAAGCCCTGCGCGTCTCTGTCGCCTGTGTCTGTAGCTATTATTATGTCTACACTTTATTCTGTTTCTGGCTTATTGTGATACAATGTTGCCCCTTCTGTATAAGGACACGTATGTCCGGGCTCTGGAGCTTATAGTGACGCTGATGTCTGCACAAGGCGATATTTTGTCCACCCCGATATCAACACCGAGGGGGGCGGCGTCTAGTGCAGCCAGGAGCCCGATCCCGGGATTTTAGGGAAGGAAGCTCACTAACCATATCACTACTGCCCCATTGTTATATTTCATTGCAGCCTTATCAGACAGATACATTCCGCTCACACTCTCCTCTGCCTGCTCCTCTCTGCTGGACCCCGGGCTCATCGCTCTGTCCTCTCCTGGCTTGCTTCTGCCTCTGCCTCTCCTCTCTGCTCCCCGGCTCATCGTCATCGTCTCCTCGTGCTCCTCTCTCTGGGGGCTGCCGCGGCTCTCCTCGTCTCCTGGCTTCTCCTCTGCCTCACCTCTCTGCTGCCGGCTCATCCCTCTGTCTCCTGGCTCTCCTCTGCCTCACCTCTTCGGCTGGCCCTGCCCCGATCATCCGCTCTGTCTCCTGGCTTCTCCTCTGGCCTCTCCTCTATGCTGCCGCGGGCTCATCCATCTGTCTGCGCTGGCTTCTCCTCTGCTCTCCTCTCTGCTCTGCTGCCTGGCTCATCCCTCTGTCTCTGGCTTCTCCTCTGCTCTCTACTGCTGCCGCGGCTCATCGCTTCTGTCTCCTGGCTTCTCGCTTGCCTCTACCCCTCTGCTTCGGCTCATCCGCTCTGTCTCCGCTTCTCCTCTGGCCTCTCCTCTCTGCTGCCCGCTGCCTCCCCTCTCTGTCGCCTGCTTCTTCTTCGCCTCCTGCCTCTCCCTCCCCTCTGCTTCCCTGCTCATCCCTCTGTCTCCTGGCTTCCTCCCTGCCTCTCCCCTCTGCTTGCCCCCGGTCTCATCCATCTGTCTCCTGGCTTCTCTCTGCCTCTCCTCTGCTGCTGCCCGGCTCATCCCTCGTCTCCTGGCTTCTCCTCTGCCTCTCCATCTTCTCTGCTGGGGGCCCGTCATCCCTCTTCTCCTTCCTGGCTCTCCTCTGCTCTGCAGCCAGTGTTATGTATTGTCCCTGGAGAGATGTGTAATCAGACATCACACTGCTGTGCTCTGTGCTCTCTGCAGCCAGTGTTATGTATTGTCCCTGGAGAGATGTGTAATCAGACCTCACACTGCTGTGCTCTGTGCTCTCTGCAGCCAGTGTTATGTATTGTCCCTGGAGAGATGTGTAATCAGACATCACACTGCTGTGCTCTGTGCTCTCTGCAGCCAGTGTTATGTATTGTCCCTGGAGAAATGTGTAATCAGACCTTTGTGTATATTGTTAGTAGCAGCAGGACTGTGATGTATGGATTTATACTCCAGGATTGTAGCTTCTAAGTGTTTTGCGGATGTGTTCCCACACTGCTGTGCACTCTGTAGTCAGTATTTTGTATGGTCCCTGGAAAGGTGTGTATTCAGACCTTTGAATGTTATTAGCCGCAGGACTGTGAAATATGGATTTATATTCAAGGACCATACAGGGGATGTGTCCTCACTGCTGTGCTCTCTAATAAACTGCTTCACAGTCCCACACCGGTACAGACTAACGTAAAAACTGAGAAGAAGGCTTGTTAATTTGAGGGGCTGTGGAGCAGTCCAATGCACAGAGCTAATGGCACAGCAGTGTGAGGACCCCCAGTGCACTTGATGCAGTGACACTCCTGGAAAGAATCTCCTTGCAGCTCTGGATGTGACTAGAGTGGAAGATGAGTCTTGAAATGTCAGAATAATGAGAATATTAGACTTTAAATATTTTATTACAAAGATCACATAGAACTTTCATACATAAACCAGGATCTCGCTTTATATACATCTACATACAGTGTGCACAATCGCCTCCGCCGCCAGAGGCAAAGGGTTAAAGTCTGAATTTCACTCTGCTCCACCATAGAGCGATTTGGGTGGGTCTGGATGGATTGTCGGGTCTGTAGCACCGGTGTCCCACAATGCACTGCACAACGGTCTATCGGATTGTATAAGGCTTTCTATGGATCTGGACTCGGATACTGCGGATCTGGCACGGGAAGAGGTTTCGGACTCCTATTGTCTGTGATCCAGGGAATGTGTGGGTGACCCTTCTGCTCCCCTAGACCACCAGGATTCTGCAGTCCCAGTGATCAGAGGACTCGCTCTAATAGCTGCCCGTGAGATCAAATCTTCATACGTCAACATTACGGATTGTATTTGGCCGCCATGTTCGGAGGGGGATGGTGCAAGCTGCGTCCTTGTGCTTGGATCCTATGAAACGCACCTGGTGCCCCCCATGGCATGGATGTGGGAGCTTCACAAGGTCCCTACAGACCAAGCAGAAGTCCTCAAGATGGAAGGAAACTAGAGGGGTCCCAGCATCACTACATCTCCGGATCCTGCAGTCTGCCCCATTCCCTTCAAATATCCTGAGATCCATGACTATAAGGCACTGGCAGGGATGTGTGTATGTGACCCAATGTCACGGTTCTGCTATGGACTTGGTTGTGCCCTTGCGGTCCGATGAAGAGAACATAATGGAAGAGGGAAGGCTTGGACCTACAGAAAAGTATACGGGGACGTGCACAGTGCGTGTGTTCAGGGTATGACCCGAAAAGTTCCTGGAAAGGGAATGTCCTCCAGGTGCCGAGTTTGGACCGTTCATACATTAGGAATCCTCTGTGCACATCTTGAGGGTCGCTGATATCCGCCATCTAAGAGGTGGTGACCGATATCTGCCCATTGGAGGATCCACCAGGAGAAGAGGAGGGTCCGCGCAGCTTCCTACGCTTCACTGCTACACGTGTAGATGTCGTCCTCCATCAGGACAATCACCTGCTCGAATTTGTGCTGGAGCTGCCCCCTCCGGGTGATGGGATTGGCTTCTAGGGCGCAGACAATCTGTGGGGTGAGAAGGTAGAGACGGGTCAGGACCCCTGGACCTCGCTGGTGGTGCCGGTGTCTTACGGTAAGGGTTTGGCGCGGCTTACCTGGGAGCGGTACTTCTTGGCGTACTTGTAGATCTCAGCCAGGGCCACGTTGGTGTTGAATTTATTCTGGTATTTCTGAGAAAATATAAAACGGATAAAGATGAAGGTGAAGTCTATCACAGAGACCCCAGAGAGAGACCACCACAAGGCCCAGGTGAAGAGAGAGGGGAGGACCTCTTCTTCTCCTGCATGCAGACCCCCTTATATCCTTCACTGTGACTCCTCGGCCAGGTGTGCAGACCCCCTTACATCCCTCTCTCTTACCCGTGACTCCTCGGCCAGGTGTGCAGACCCCCTTACCGGGCTCGGGTTGGACGTGGTAGGACCGGATGAACGTAGGACTGACAGTGCTGACGAAGACATCGAACTCCTCCACCTCGGCCCGCAGGCAGTCGAAGAATCCCTGGATGGCGTGCTTGGAGGCCGCGTCTGCACAAAACAGTCACAGCTGTCACATAGAGTCAGTAACCAGCGCCCCCCGCAGGTCATGCGTGTACTCACAGGCTGCACGGAAGGGGACACCCAGCTTTCCCTGGATGTTGTTCACTAGAACGATCTGACCCGTCCTCCGAGAAATCATGTGAGAAAGAAGAGCTGCCGGGAAAGAGAGCGGATCACATTCATCACACGTATCACAGCACATTAGTAAAAGCAGGACTGTGAAATAAGGATTTATATTCCAGGAGTTTACTGGGTGTGTGTCCTCACACTGCTGTGCTCTGTGCAACCAGTGTCATGTATTGTTCCTGGAGAGATGTGTAATCAGACCTCACACTGCTCTGCTCTGTGCTCTCTTTTGTGTATGTTGTTAGTAGCAGCAGGACTGTGAAATATGGATTTATATTCCAGGTTTGTAGCTTCTCCAAGTGCACTGGGATGTGTCCTCACACTGCTGTGCCGTTAGCTCTCTGCATTGAGCCATTTAATCCATATGCTAATTAGGTCGGTCATGCACCTGGGGCGTGTCCTCAGCACTCGGAGCACTACTATCCCTGACTGGACTACTACCCTCTCCATCTGACATCCAGGAGGCTACATTGGAAGAAGAACAGATTCAATGAGGAATGGCAGAGCTCCCGGTGCTGAGGGCGGGGCTCAGGCGCACACCAACTGCCTAATTAGCATATGGAAAAAACTGGGAATATCTCGGATAATACATAATGGACAAAAATAATAAAGCTCTAATGCAAATCAGAGGGAATTTCTCTACAAACTGCTGCCACATATTTCCCAGTACTGACAATCTCCAGGGCCAACACATATCCCAGTCTGCACAGAGCACAGCAGTGAGAGGACACACCCCCAGTGCACTTAAAGAAGCTACAATCCTGGAATATAAATCCATATTTCTCAGTCCTGTTGCTACTCCCATACACAAAGTTATGTTTACACATATTTCAAGGGACAATACATAAACACTGACTGCACACAGCACAGAAATGCACTAACACTGTCTGTAGAGAGCAAGGAGAACAGCAGTGTGAGGACAGCCAGAGTAGAAGCTACAATCTCTGGAAAACTTATCCATTCTTCACAGTCCTGCTGCTACTAACATATACATGGTCTGATTACACATCTCCCCAGAGACAATACATAACACTGGCTGCAGAGAGCAATGGATCAGTTTATTTCTCTCTTCTACAAGGGTTTTTCCTCCTTCACCCCGGTGGCCACCACAGCGAAGAAGAGCTCCGGGAGGAAGGTCCTGACGTAGAGCGCGGCCTTGGGGACGGGGTTGGCCATGAAGACCTCCTGTTTCCTGCGGCTGACGGTGCGCAGGACCTCGTCGGCCACCTCCACACCGTGTGCACCCGTACCGTATAGAGAGTTTCCTGAATAAAAAGGACTTGCGAGATGAGAACATGAACAATGTACAGTCCCAGGTAGTCCTCACGCCCCGCCCCATCCCGCCACACTCTTAACATTTCCAGATGGAGGCTTCCCCCAGTTCCGGCTCAGGGTTGGACGTGGTTAGACCGATGGAACGTAGGACGACGGTGCTGACGAGACAATCGAACTTCCGCCACCCTCGGCCGAGGCAAGTTCAAGAATCCTGGATGGCGTGCTTGGCGGCCGCGTCATGCACACACAGCACATCTGTCCATAGAGTCCAGGTAACCAGCGCCCCCCGCAGTCATTGCGTTTAATCACAGGCCGCACGGAAGGGGACCCAGCTTTCCCTGGATGTTGTTCATAGAACGTCGCTGACACGTTCTCCTCCGTAGTAAATCATGTGAGAGAAAAGGATCGTGCCGGGAAAAGAGGCGGATCCATTCATCACACGTACACAGCAATTAGTAAAAGCAGGACTGTGAAATAGGATTTATATCCAGGTAGTTTACTGGGTGTGTGTCCTACCACTGCTGTGCTCTGTGCAACCATTGGCATGTTTGTTTCCTGGAGATGTGTAATCAGACCTCACCCTGCTCTGCTCTGTGCTCTCTTTGTGCTATGTTGTAGTAGCAGCAGAGGATCTGTGAAAATAGTGGATTTATATTCCAGTTTGTAGCTTCTCCAAGTGCACGAGGATGTGTCCTCCAGCTGCGTGCCAGATTATCTCTCTGCATTTAGCCATTAATCCATATGCTAATTAGGTCGGATCATGCACCTGTGGGACGGGTCTCAGCACGGACACTACTATCCACTGACGGGACTACTAATCCCTCTCTCTTGACATTCCAGGAGGCTACATTGGAAGAAGAACAGATCAATGAGGAATGGCAGAAGCTCCGCGTGCTGAGGGCGGGGCTCAGGCGCACACCAACTGCCTATTAGCATATGGAAAAAATGGGAAATTCTCGGATAAGACGAATGGACAAATAATGAAAGCTCTAATGCAAATCAGAGGGAATTTCTCTACAAACTGCGCACATATTTCCAGTACTGCAATCCCAGGCCAACACATATCCCAGTCCTTCACAGAGCACACAGTGAGTAGGACACAACCCCCGGCCTTAAGAACTACAATCTGGAATTAATCCATATTCTCAGTCCTGTGCTACTGCACATACAAAAGTTCAGTTTACTACACATATGTCAAGGTTGGGACAATACTATAAACACTGACGCACCACAGCACAACTGCACTAACACCTGTCTGTAGAGAGCAGGAGAACAGCAGTGTGAGGGAACAACCCAGAGTGCACTTTAGAGCTACAATCCTGGAAAACTTAACCATTCTTCACAGTCCTGCTTGCTACTAACATATACATGGTCTGTTATCACATCTCCCCAGAGAAATACATAACCACTGGCTGGCAGAGGATAGCACAGAGCACAGCAGTGTGAGGTCGTAGTACACATCTCTCCAAGGGACAATACTAACACTCGCGGCTGAGAGAGCAGACGACACAGCTGTGAGGTCTTATTCACATCTCTCATGACAATACATACACCTGGCTGCAGAGAGCACAGAGCACAGCATGGGGTGTCTATTACACATCTCTCCAGGGACAATACTAACACTGCTGCAGGAGCACAGAGCACAGCAATTGTGGAGGTCTGATTACACATCTCTCCAGGGACAATACATAACCGGCTGCAGAGAGCACAGGCACAGCAGTGTGAGGTCTTATCACATCTCTCCAGGGACAATACATAACCTGTCTGCAGAGAGCACAGAGCACCAGTGTGAGGTTCTGATTACACATCTCTCCAGGTACAATACATAACCTGGCTCATGAGAGCACAGAGCACAGCAGTGTGAGGTCTGATTACACATCTCTCCAGGGACAATACTAACTGACTGGCTGCAAGAGCACGAGCACAGCAGTGGAGAGGTTGATTACACATCTCTCCAGGGACATACTAACACTGGCTGCAAGAGCACAGAGCACAGCATGTGATGCCTGTTTACACATCCCTCCAGGACAATACATAACACTGGCTGCAGAGAACGCATCACCGAAGCAGCAGCAGTGTGAGGTATGATTCCACATCTCTCAGGGACAATACATAACACTGGGTCGAGAGCACAGAGCAGCAGTGTGAGGCTGATTACACATCCGCCAGGGACAATACATAAACACTGGCTGCAGAGAGCAACGAGCACAGCAGTGTGAGGTTGATTACACATCTCTCCAGACAATACCTAACACTGGCTGCAGAGAGCACCAAGCAACAGCAGTGTGAGGCTGATTACACATCTCCAGGACAAACATAACACTGGCTGCAGAGAGCACAGAGCACAGCAGTGTGAGGTCCTGATTACACATCTCTCAGTGACATACATAACACTGGCCTGCAGAGAGCACAGAGCCCAGCAGTGTGAGGTCTATTACACATCTCTCCAGGGACAATCATACACTGGCTGCAGAGACACAGAGCACAGCAGTGTGATTCTGATTACACATCTCTCCAGGGACATACATAACACTGGCTGCAGAGACACAGGCACAGTAGTGAGGTCTGATTACACATCTCTCCAGGGACAATCATACACTGGCTGCAGAGGCACAGAGCACAGCAGTGTGAGGTCTGATTACACCTCTCTCAGGCACAATACATACACTGGCTGCAAGAGCATCAGAGCACAGCATGTGAGGTCTGATTACACATCTCTCCAGGGACATCCATACACTGGCTGCAGAGAGCACAGACACAGCAGTGTGAGGTCTAATTCACCTCTCTCCAGGGGCAATACATAACACTGCTGCAGAGAGCCCAATAGCACAGCAGTGTGGGTCTGATTACACATTCTCTCTCCAGGGACATACAAACACTGCTGCAGGGAGCCAAGAGCACAGCAGTGTGGAGGTCTGATTACACATCTCTCCAGGACAATACATAACACTGCTGCATAGAGCACGAGCACAGCAGTGTAGAGTCTGATTACACATCTCTCCAGGGACAATACATAACACTGGCTGCAGAAAAAAAAAAAAAAAAGAGCGACAAGAGCACAGCAGTGTGAGGTCCGATTACACTCTCTCCAGGGACAATACATAACACTGGCTGCAGAGACACAAGCCACAGCAGTGTGAGGTCTGATACACATCTCATCTCCAGGCAAGTACATAACACTGCTGCAAGAGCACGAGCACAGCATGTGAGTCTGATTACACATCTCCTCAAGGACAATACATAACACTCTGGCGAGAGAGCACAGAGCACAGCAGTGTGGAGGTCTGATTACCCATCTCCCAGGGACATACATAACACTGGCTGCAGGAGCATCACGAGCACAGCAATGTGAGGTTGATTACACATCTCTCCAGGGACAATACATAACACTGGCTGCAGAGAGCACAGAGCACAGCATGTGAGGTGATTACACATCCCTCCAGGGACAATACATAACACTGGCTGCAACAGAGCACGACACAGCAGTGTAGGTCTGATTACAATCTCCTCCAGGGACAATCCATACACTGGCTGCAAGAAGCAACAGAGCACAGCCTGTGAGGTCTGATCCACATCTCTCCAGGACAATACATAACACGTCCTGCAGAGAGCACAGAGCACAGCAGTGTGGTCTGATTCACACTCTCCAGGACAATACATAACACTGGCTGCAGAGAGCACAGAGCACAGCAGTGTGAGTTCTGTTTACACATCTCTCCGAGGACATACTACACTGGCTGCAAGGATCACCCACCGAGCACAGCATGTGATTATGATACACATCTCTCCAGGACATACATACAACTGGCTGCAGAGACACAGCACGCAGTGTAGGCTGATTACACATCCCTCCAGGGACCATACATACCACTGGCTGCAGAAGCAACCGGCACAGCTGTGAGGTATGTTACACATCCTCCAGGGACAATACATACACATGGCTGCAAGAGCACAGAGCACAGCAGTGTGAGGTCCTGATTACACATCCTCAAGGGACATACATAACACTGGCTGCAGAAGCAACGAACACAGCAGTGTGAGGATGATTACACATCCTCTCAGGGACAATACATACACTGGCTCAGAGAGCACAGTACCAGCAGTGTTATGCATGTACCACATCTCTCCAGGGACAATCCATAACACTGGCTGCAGAGCACAGAGACACAGCATGTGAGGTCTGATTACACATCTCCTCAGGGACAACAGAACACTGGCTGCAAGAGAGCACAGAGCACAGCAGGTGGAGGTCTGATTACACACTCTCGTCCAGACATAACATACACTGGCTGCAGAGCACAAGCACATGCAGTGTGAGGTCTGATTACACATCTCTCCAGTGACAATACATAACACTGGCTGCAGAGAGCACAGAGCAACAGCATTTGAGGTCTGATTACACTCTCTCCCAGGGACAATCACATACACTGGCTGCAGAGATCAAGAGCACAGCAGTGTGAGGTCTGATTACACATCTCTTCCAGGGACAATACATAACACTTGGCTCAGCAGAGCACAAAGAGCACAGCAGTGTGAGGTCTTACTACACCTCTCTCAGGGACATACATAACACTGGCTGCAGGAGCAAGAGCACAGACCAGTGTGAGGTCTATTACACACTCTCCAGGGCAATTACATAACACTGACTGCAGTGAGCACAGAGCACAGCAGTGTGAGGTCTGATTACACATCTCTCCCAACCAGGGACAATCACATAACCTGGCTGCAGAGAGCCAGAGACACAGCAGTGTGAGGTCTGCATCACAACATCTTCCAGGGACAATCATAAACACTGTCTGTCAGAAACAAGAGCACAGTCAGTGTGAGGTCTGATACACACTCTCTCCAGGAAATACCATACGCCAGGTCGCAGAGAGCACAGAGCAAGCAGGTGAGGTGCTGATTACACTTCTCTCCAGGACAATACATAAACATGGCTGCAGAGAGCCACGAGCACAGCAGTGTGAGGGTATGATTTACACAATCTCTCCGGGAAATACATCACACTGGCTGCAGAGAGCAACAGAGGCACAGCAGTGTGAGGCCTTGATTACAAATCCCACGGGTACAATACATAACATGCTGCTGCAGAGAGAATCCGAGCACAGCAGTGGTGAGGTATGATACACATCTCCTCCAGGGACAATACTAACACTGGCTGCAGAGCACAGAGACAGCAGGTGAGGCTGATTCAATCCCTCCAGGGACAATGACTACACTGGCTGCAGCTGAGCAACCGACAATCAGTGTGGGTATGTTACCCATCTCTCCAGGGACAATACATAACACTGTCTGCAGAGAGCACAGAAGCACAGCTGAGGCTGATACCTTAGCCATCAAATGGAGGGCCGCGGTTAGTCTATACACATCTGCTTCCAAAGGACAAATACTAACACTGGCTGGACTAGCACAGGGCAACAACATGTATGTCTGATACAACATCTTTGACAGGGACCATCATACACTGGCACTGCGAGAGCAACAGAGCAACAGCCGTGTGAGGTTGATTACACATCTCTCCAGGACAAGCATAACACTGACTGCAGAGAGCCAAGCACAGCAGTGTGAGGCCTGTTAATTACCACATTCTCCGCGGGACAATCCACATACACTGGTGCAGAGAGCAAAGAGACACAGCATTGTGAGGTCTAGTACACATCTCTCCAGGGACATAGCAGTAAGCAACTGGCTGCGGAGCACAGAGCATCAGCAGTGTGGAGGTCTAGGTACACATCTCTCCCGGGACAAACATACACTGGCTCGCAGAGGGCACAGAGCACAGCATGGTGGAGGTCTGATTTACACATCTCTCCTCAGGGATACATATACCACTGGCTGCAGCGAGCACAGAGCCACGCATGGGGAGGTCCTGATTACAACATCTATCCAGCGGATAACATAACACTGCTGCAGAAGCACAGAAGCACAGCAGTGTGAGGTATGATAGACACATCTCTCCAGGGAAATACATAACCACTGGTCTGCAAGAGCACAGAGCACACAGCAGTGTGAGGCCTGATTACACATTCTCTCCAGGGACAATACATAACACTGGCTGCAGTGAGCAAGAGCAACAGCATGTGAGTGCCTGATGTACACATCTCTCCAGTGAACAATACATAACACGTGGCTGCCGAGAGCACGAGCACAGCAGTGTGAGTCTGATTAACCAATTCTACTCCAGGACAATACATAACACTGGTGCAGGTAAGAAACAGAGCACACATGTGAGTCTGATTACATCATCTCCTCCAGGGACAATAACTAACCAATGGCTGCAAGAGAGAGACAGAGCACAGCAAGTGTGAAGGTATGATACACAATATCGTCCAGAAATTAGGACAATAAACATAACACTGGGGCTGCAGAGAGAAACAAGAGCACAGCAGTGTGAGGTCTGATTACACGTTTCACAGGACCTTGTGCAGGGCCTGGGCCTCAGTGTGCAGCCCCCAGCCTCAGGTACCCACTTACCCACCCATCATGGACTATACATCCCCCATATATTCACGACAGATCCCCCCCCCCCCCATATCTTCAGGGTAAATCCACAGGGAAATGTCTGTCTGTGATCTCTCCCCAGGAGCTGCACTGCTCAGCCGTATCTGCCTGGTGTGGGATTTACTTTATACATGTAGGGGGCAAACTGGGAAAACTTACTGACTCGAGTATATACCTAGGCTGGTAAATGCATTGGTCACATCCTCCCCTAGTATTGTAATGCCCAGCAGCCCCCCCTAGTAATGAAATGTCCTGCAGAACCCCCCCCCCCCCCAAATAAAAAATAACGCCCAATGTAGCCCCTCAAACAATGAAATGCCCCGCAACCACCTATTAACAAAATGTCCTGCAGTCCTCCAAATAATATAATGCTCTGCAGCCCCCTCCCCCCTGATGAATTGTCCTGCAGTCCTCCAAATAATATAATGCTCTGCAGCCCCCTCCCCCCTGATGAATTGTCCTGCAGTCCCTCAAATAATATAATGCTCTGCAGCCCCCTCCCCCCTGATGAATTGTCCCTGCATCCCCTCAAATAAATAATGCTCTGCACACCTATTAATTAAATGAGGCCTGTCCAGCCCCCCCAAATAATATAATGCTCTGCAGCCTCCCCCTGATGGAATTGTCCTCCAGTCCCTCAAATAAATATTGCTCTGCAGTCCCCCTCCCCCTGATGAATGTCCGAGTCCTCCATAAAATGCTCTGCAGCACCTATTAATGAAATGGCCTGTAGCCCCCCAAATAATATAATGCTCTGCAGTTCCCTCCCCCCCCTGAGGAATTCTCCTGTCAGTCCTCACAATAATATAATGCTCTGCAGCCTCTCCCCCCTGAGGAATTCAGGTCCCTCAAAGCTGCCCTCATAATAAATGCGGTAGCCCCAAATAAGAAATGCTCTTGCAGCCCTCCTCCCCGATGAATTGTCCTGCATCCTCCAAATAATATAATGACCCTCTGCAGCCTCTCCCACCTGAGAATTGTCGCATGTCCTCCAAAAATATAATGCTCTGAGCTCCTCCCCCCCTGATGAATGTCCTCAGTCTCCAAATAATATAACTAATGCTCTGACGCATCCTCCCCCTGAGAATTTTCCTGCAGTTCCCTCCAAATAATATATGCTCTGCAACCTCCCCCCTAATTTCCACCCCAATCTATAAGAGGAAGCCCCTCCTGAGACATTGCCTCGTCTCACAAATATTAATCTCCATGCGCCCCCTCCCCCCTGATGAATTGCTCCTGTCAGTCCCCCAAATAGCATAATGCTCTGCACCCCTCCCCCCTGATGATTTCTTTGGGTTCTCAGTCCCTCCAAATAATCAATGCTCTGCAGCCTCCTCCCCCCTGAATGAATGTCCTGCAAGTCCTCCCAATAATATAATGCTCTGCAGCATCCCCCCTCCCCCCTGAGTGACTGCCTGCAGTCCTCCCATAATACTACATGCTCTGCGCCCCCTCCCCCTGATGAATTGTCCTGCAATTCCTCCAAATAATGTAATGCTCTGCAGCACCTACTAATGAAATGGCCTGCAGCCCCACCCTGATGAATTGTCCTGCAGCACAGCGGTTCATGAAGAAATAAGCTTACACACTTCTGATGCTCCCTGCGGTTCCTCTCGCTTCTTCTATTCCCTCATTGCAGAGCGGTCAGAGATACGTCCATGTGCTCTGCCCGCCAGCTATAAATAGGAGGAGTCGCCGCTGATGACATCATAGTGTGCGCAGACGGGCAGAGCACATGGATGCAGCTCTGCTACAAGGGAAGAGAAGAGGAGCATCTGCGAGTGGAGAAAGGTGAGTATGTAAGTTTATTCTTTTATACACTCATGTATAACCCGAGATGGGTTTCGTCAACACATTTTTAGTGCTGAAAAACTTGGCTTATACACGAGTACCGTATTTTTTGGACTATAAGGTACACCATCAATAAATGCCTGCTAAAACGTCTAGGTTCATATATAAGGCACACCGGAGTATAAGATGAATGACCAGCAGGTGGCAGACCTGTGCGCTGAGTTCGGTTCTTATATAAGACGCACTGGACTATAAGGCGCACCTTGGATTTCTGAGAGAATCAAAGGATTTTTTGTGCGCCTTATAGTCCAAAAAATATGGTATATACTGTATCCTTCCTGCAGGCACACACAGGGTGGGGGATTGGTTGGCTGTGGCCATGGATCTGTTGTAGAGGAATTTAGGAGAACTTCAGCCCTGATCCAATAGTCAGAAGGCTGGCAGGAGGAGCCAGGTTGACTCTGCTGCTTGGGCAGCAAACTGTGTGCATCTCTATGGAGGAATCTCAAGGGTGAGCCGGACCCACAGCCTTAGACAAACCCCGGAGTTATTATCAAAATTACATTTATCTCTGATTTTCGAAGCAAAGGACAGTCAGTATAATAAAAGTCACCACCCATAAGAGTATAAATATCATTGAACAAACCTCCCAATGATAACAGGATATTCTACAAAAATTTTAAAAAAAACCTCGGATGCAGTTATTATTCTGCAGAGTTTTCAAAGCATTTTATAGGTTGTAAGGAACTGAAAATGGTCATTTGTTGATTTTGGAGCATTAGGAGGACACATTCACCGAAATCAAAAGCTCTTTCAATCCAAAAGGTCCTAACAGGCCACGTTACACGTAACACAGGACCTTCTGTGATGTCACCTGTTTCTGCTGGAATTTCTTTGCATGGTGTCAGAATCGCCTCTCAG